>CAMZMU010000073.1:37779750-38062777 GCA_947311845.1 Poa pratensis
GGAGAGAAGGCCAGATCCTACACATTTGGAAGTAAAAAAAAATTAAACACAAGGCAATATATAATGAAAGGACCACTAGATCCAAAATTCAAATGCTGCTAGGTAATTTCAGTTTGATTAATTAAGTCACAATAACCTAGAGCTTGCCGAAACAAAATCCACAATGTATGGATGTTCAGAAAAAAATAAGAAGCACTACCAATTAAAACGTGCTAGCGCAAACTGCAGCTGATATAAAGACTATATGCCAAACTACAGAACAATTTCATCTCAAGAAACTACTAAGCATCAACCACTGATAAAGACTATACGAGTATGGAAGCTCTTATATTGATAAACTGTTCTCGGGAGCTACTTGTACAGTCAGTGCTACCAAACAGCAATAGTACAGAAGCAATAGACATTAGAATGAACCAAGAAAAAGCAAATGACCAAGAACGATTTTAATTCCCCACTATCTAGCCACAATTGATGTAAAATTAAGGGTCACCGTAGCTAGCACAAGGTTCACCATCACATGAACTATGATAACTCTAAAATTAAGTAACCAGACAATAAAGCAAGCATAATACAAGCAGATCATGGATCGGAGAGCAGTAGTACATCGATGGAAGCTAGTACATCATGGATCGGAGTGCCAGCATCTAGTACAGTAGTAGCAACGCCGGAAGCTAGTACATCGATGGATCTATTTCTCCATGGCCGGCTCCTACCACGCGTTTGATCCAGAGTTCGATCCATAAGAGAGAGAGAGAGAGGAGAGCATACCGGAGTAGCTAAGAACAGCGACGACGACGCCTCCACGATCCAAGAACGGCGGTGGGATCCGGCTACGATTCCTGGAGAATCAAGAAAGGCGACGCGTCGACGGGTCCAAGAACGTCTACCGCTGCCCGTCCCTCTCCCTTTCTCACCGCCGCCGGCCGGTCCCTCGCTCCGCACGGCGCCGCCGTCGCTGCGTGCGCCGCCGCCCGTCCTCTCCCTTTCTCACCCCCGCCGGCGGTCCCTCGCTCCGCACGGCGCCGCCGCCCGTCCCTCTTTTGGGGAAGAGAGAAAACGTGAGGTAGGGCTCGTGTTTTGGGGAAGGGGTTTGGGCCGGGTTTGGTGATGGTGGGGAAAAGGCCCGGAAATTCCGGCCCAAAACCACGAGAAACAAACAGTTTTTTTAGACATTGGGGTTTCGGGAATGGGCCGGGTTTATCCCACCAAACCCCACAAATCACTGAGAAACAAACAGGGCCTAAGGTAGGATAGACATGACAGCTACACAAATGCATGCTACGTAGGGTGTAAAACGATTGCGTCATGCTTGACTGGCAGCTAGGTTGGGTGGTAGTATTTGAAAGGGTCTGTGGGTTAGCTAGGGTCGTATGATGTTGCCCAACGACGTTCTTTGTGGAGATCTCGCTCGCATCTGCCGTGTAGATCCGTCCTGTGCTTCCGCACGGACCGCTTCAGCCAGGGTCGTGTGGTGGTGATGGCTGAGAAAAAAGATCTCGGTTTGCATCTCGCACTACAGGAAGGAGATCCTATGCCGACAGCCAAAACCTATGCCGAGGGTTTTTTTGTCGGGGTCGTCGGCATAGGCTCCGGTGAGGCCTAGCCCGGCGACACGGCCGTCGGCATAGGCTTTATACGTCGACGGCTGCCGTCGGCTTAGATTTTCCCGTCGGTGTAGGTTGTTCAGAGAGACGTCGAAACGTCGAGGGGGTGACGTCGTAGCATAAGCTACGCCGACGGCTTTGCCGTCGGCATATATGTTTATTTTTTTATGTTTTCTTTTATGCGTCGAGCTACCGACGGCAAAGGCATAGGTACCCTTTTTTTTGTAATCTTCATTTTTATGTATTTATTTATTACTCTCAATTAAGTTTAAGATATTTTTTATGTATTTATTTATTACTCTCAATTAATTTTAATATGTTTTTTATTCATTTTTATTAATATAGTTTCGCTGAATAGTTACCATTTTTTATAGTCTTTATTTTTATGTATTTATTTATTACTCAATTAAGTTTAATATGTTTTTATTCATTTTTATGTATATAGCTACACCGAATAGCGGTCTCCATCCACATAAAATGACGTCGCGAATCTTGTCTCTCAGAATTGCACGTCAAGAAATTGCGTAAGAGGTGGGGTATAACTTTGTTTTGGGTGCTCCTAGGGGCTACCCTAACACAACCAAGTAAAAAGCTTCACTTTGCTACCCCTTTCGACGCCGGTATCGGGGGTAGACGTATAAGTGTGACTTTTCTCCAGCGGGTCTAGGGTTTTGCCGGAGAGGGGCTCAGGAGCGTCTGAATCCCACCAAAACCTACTTGGTGGCATACCATATGGACAAGTGTTTTGGGGGTTGTAGATGTACAAGATTCCACTCCGGGGTGTTAGCGGGTCAAAGTCATCGGTTTCTCTCTAGTGAGTTTCTCGACTTATAGCTGGAAGCTCCCACTTCGGACAAACCAGAGGGAATCTTGTGAAGAGGTGGGGTATAACTTTGTTTTGGGTGTTCCTAGGGGCTACCCTAACACAACCAAGCAAAAAGTTTCACTTTGCTACCCCCTTTCGACGCCGGTATCGGGGGTAGACGTATAAGTGTGACTTTTCTCCAGCGGGTCTAGGGTTTCAACGGAGAGGTGCTCCGGAGCGTCCGAATCACACCAAACCCAAGTAAGCCGACGGCGGCCTTTGGGCTTCTGCCAACGGTAAAAGGTCGTCGACGTACCTCCTGTTTCCTGTAGTGTCGTTTGGATGCACATAGGACGTGTTTGGTGGCCTGCTTCCGGGGTTGGGGCAGGCTAGCGCGAACTGCAAAGCAGCATCGGTCAGGACCATGGGCACGCTCGATTTAGCGTGCCTCTGGAATCAGGCCCTGGCGAGCGCAACGTGCCCTGAAACTGCCCAGCAGTTGCACGCGTGGAGAGGGCGGGAGACACCGCATCAATATCCGCACCACTCTCTCTCTCCTCTCACTCGGTTCGTGTCACCGCCCAACTGCTCCTCTCACATCCCATCACTCTGACCGACGAAACCGAGTAGACCGATGGCCGGTGCTCCTCCTTCGTCACCTCCGCTCGCCATGGATCCCGCCGGCGTCGGCCTTCCCGACCAGCTGCGACAGCCGCTCGCGCTGTCCAGGAGTTCGAGGCGGTGGCGGCTCGCAGCACGGCGGCCGCCATAGACCCCGCCTGTATTCCCTCGTTCAATCGCCCTTCCCGGTGGCGCAGAGCACATCTGCCGCCGCTCGGGCGGCAACACCATAAAGCACCACCGTCGGGGCCGGAATAGTCCAGGAGGGAACGTACCTCATGAGGAGGAGGGCGATGCTGGCGACGGAGGCGGCCGCGGCAGCCGCAAGCAACCAGCCTCGGGGCCGTGCCTCCTGGCTTCCCTCCATGGTCGTTACTCGCCTGCACCTCCGTCTCCCCTAGGTCCCGGATCTAGGACCTTCCCGGTGACCGTCTTCCCTCCACCGCCTCTTCATCTTCTCCAACTCTGGCGGCTCCAACTGCGCTGTCTGCATCTCCGGCGTTCGCGTCACCACCATCAGCAACTGCGCCATCTACCGAGGCCTCTCCTAACTCCAGGAAGAGTTTGCATGAGGAGTTTTAGGCCCAGTTTTTTCTTGGCTTTCTAGACGGCTTCCCGAGAAGCTGCCCTACCCCAGCTTCCTGTAGAAACTGTTCTGAAATTTAGGTAGGCTTCTAACCTAGTTAAGACTAATCTAATTTGGAATCCTCTTTTAATTTTGGGGATGGTTTTTCCAGAAAGCTGGGGTTAGGGCTTCTCATGGAAGCCATACTGGAAGTTCAAATAACTGGGCCTTAGCTGACCTGAGCCAAGGTGGTTGTGTTTGGTTGCCTGAGTTTTGGGTTTAAGTGTTAATTTTGAGTTTGGTTGCACTTTGTGGATAGTTATGGTTACCTTGTATCCATTTGTGGTGAGCTTATCAGCCCACTGATGTTAACATATGATCATAAAGATTTAGGAGAATAACATATACATAATGACGATGAACTTGATGAGAATTTTGAAATCTTGTGATCTTTTTCGACCCCATACATTTGTAAATTGTGATGTTAGAACTATCTCTTGTGACTCAGGTTCTCCGTATTGAATGTGCTATATATGTGTGGTCTGTATTGACGGCGAAACAAGGAATATGATGTTCTCAGGGCAATTCGCAGGGTCCAAGGCAACCCCCGAGGATCCATTGTTCCCTAGTTGATTTAGGGGGTCGAGCCGACTAAAGGAGTCATCTTAGTTTAGAACATGGGCACCGACACTAGTGGAAACAGGGCCATCGATTTGGCCCTTTCGTCCCGGTTCCCTTACGAACCGGTACTAATGGGGGCACTAGTCCCGGTTCGAAGCCCAGGGCGCCGGCCAGGTCCAGTCCCGGTTCGTAGGGGATCTTTAGTCCCGGTTCGTGATACGAACTGGTACGAAAGGGTCGGGGCAGGCGCCGCAGAGGTGGGGCCAGCGCGAGCACCCTTTAGTACCGGTTCGTATCATGAAGGACGACTAAATATGGACCTTTAGTAGCGGTTCATGATATGAACCGGGACTAAAGTTTTTCCTATATCATCTCCCACCCCCGAGCCAGCCATGGCCATTTTTGAGCTCGAGTTCATCAACATTTTCTCATTTATTTCCTCTCCGAGCTCGAGTTCGTCCCCATTTTTTTCCACCATTTGTCAAGATTGACGCGCCTCATCTACCCAAGGGTTAGCACTTCCGGCGTTGCTACTTTAGCTCATTTTGTTGCTAGTTTAGCTCATTTCATTTTTCTAGTGCTAGCTAGGTGTTTGATGAAATGCCTAAGTTAGGAATTTCTTTGTTTTATATGCAATTTGAGCTCAAATTAAAGTATGATTTGTGGGTTTAGTGTCGCCCGGTCCCCGTCCTCACCGCCGTCGATCGCCCGCGCCGTCCCGTCACCGGCACCACCTCGGTGAGCCTCTTGTTTTTATCTTCTATTTAAAAAAACTTATTTATATGATTTAGATGCATAGTTATTACTTGTATAATTTTCTTATATTTTTTTATATGTATAGTG
Organism: Poa pratensis; assembly: GCA_947311845.1. Taxonomy (NCBI): domain Eukaryota; kingdom Viridiplantae; phylum Streptophyta; class Magnoliopsida; order Poales; family Poaceae; genus Poa; species Poa pratensis. The sequence continues at coordinate 37,784,810 of CAMZMU010000073.1, forward strand.
TCATGGTTTTGATATCCGTCCCCGGCGGCCCTCGTCCGGTCTATGATTCGGATGTGGTATATTTTTATAACTATTTGTTTCATTTCGTGTTTATGACAATTATGCCTATCAACTTGACATAGATTTTTTATCTAGGAGATAGTTGAACCGGAAATTGCAACCGATCCTATTGTCGAGTTTTTTGAAAAAGAAAACAATGATTTGAAAGCAAAATTGAAAAAAAGTGAAGATATTCGTCTCCAATGTCTAGAAGAGAAGATGAAATTGGAGTTCGATCTTGCCGACATCGTCGATAAACACAAGATCAAGATGGATGCAATGCGCTTGAAGATTAGAAAGATTAGAAAATATGCCATTCATAAAGAGCTTGGTATCATTATGCTGTTGGTTCAATAATTACCTTAGTTGCGATTTTGATCGCATTTGTTGTTGGGTTTAAATTCTTTAGATAGTTGTATGTTAGTTTCAATTAATGTATCTTTTATGAGACTATGTATTACATTTGGTCACTACTCTACTTAGCTTTTAATGTGATGAACTTGTATTAATTAATTTGGTCACGTATCTATTCATGATGTAGTGTAATGGTTTTTGATATACTTATATAATGCAGATGAACCGACAATGGATGTACGGTGACCGACACAGTCCCGAGTTCATTAGTGGCATGCATAATTTTCTCCACGTGGCTGAGGCAAACAAGCGGTCGAATGGTTTTATTTGTTGTCCATGTAGTGCCTGTAAGAATACGATGATTACTCTTCCTCAAAAACCCTTCACGTCCACCTGTTGCAGTCCGGTTTCATGCCCGGCTATAATTGTTGGACCAAGCACGGAGAAAGAGGGGTTATAATGGAAGACAATGAAGAAGAAGAGGACAATGACAACTATCATATGTTCACTGAACACGGTGGTACTACGATGGGGGAAGACGAAGCTGAAGAAGAGCCCATTGTTGATGAGTCCGATGACGATCTTCGTCGGGCCATTCTTGATGCGAAGATAAACTGCGGAAGTGAAAACGAGAGGTTGAAGTTGGAGAGAATGTTAGACGATCACAACAAATTGTTGTACCCAAATTGCGAAGATGGCCAGAAAAAGCTGGGTACCACACTGGAATTGCTGCAATGGAAGGCAGAGAATGGTACTTCTGACAAGGGATTTGAAAAGTTGCTGAAAATAATAAAGAAGATACTTCCAAGGGATAACGTATTGCCACCAGTACGTACGAAGCAAAGAAGGTTGTCTGCCCTCTAGGATTAGAGGTGCAGAAGATACATGCATGCATCAATGACTGCATCCTCTACCGCGGTGAGGAGTACGAGAATTTGAATGCATGCCCGGTATGCGGTGCATTGCGGTATAAGATCATGCGAGATGACCCTTGTGAAGTTGAGGGCGAGCCGCGCCCCAGGAAGAGGGTTCCTGCGAAGGTGATGTGGTATGCTCCTATAATACCACGGTTGAAACGTTTGTTCCAAAACAAAGAGCATGCCAAGTTGTTGCGATGGCACAAAGAAGACCGTAAGAAAGACGTGATGCTGATACACCCCGCTGATGGGTCGCAGTGGAGAAAAATCGACAGAGAGTTCCCGACATTTTCAGATAACGCAAGAACTTAACATTTGGTCTAAGTACATATGGCTTTAATCCTTTTGGGGAGCAGAGATCCAGTCATAGCACCTGGCTGTGACTCTATGTATCTATAACCTTCGTCCTTGGTTGTGCATGAAGCGGAAGTTCATTATGATGCCAGTGCTCATCCAAGGCCCGAAGCAACCCGGCAACGACATTGACGTGTACCTCAGGCCACTGGTTGAAGAACTTTTAGAGTTGTGGAGTGAAGAAGGTGTACGTGTGTGGGATGATGATACGTGCATTTTATATCATCATTTATACAACTTTTAGTATCATATTAGAATGTTATTTGCATTGTTATATCATTGTTTTTACATGTTTTAGATGATTTATGGGACTTTCATACAAAGTTCCTATTTTTGGTATTTAATTTCTGGGAGGCAGAAAACCTCCTTTTTCTTGTTTTTAATGTTTCAGGAGCTACAGGGACCCAAATAATAAAAGGAAAATTACACAGCTGGTTTTTCATCGAGAGAAAGGCAGAGGAAAGAAGACCGAAGAGAGGAGAGCCACGAGGCCCAAAAGGGGTGGGCCCACGCGGCCCAAGTACCTGGCCGCGTGGGACCCACTAAGTGGGGCCTCGGGCACCTCCTCGCCTGGGGCTTTTTATCGACGCCTTCGTCTCCCCGAAAAGTTACGCCCTAATTTTCCCAACCATCCGAGGCCGCGGCGGCGGCGAAACTCCTGATTCCCTCCGAGGGGGTCAGATCCTGCTGCTCCGGAGCTCCGGAGAAGGGGGAAATCATCGTCATCGTCATCACCTCTCCTCCTTGGCGTGGGAGGAGGCCTCTACCATCACCATCACCAAGACCAGCACCATCTCCATCATCATCTCCGTGATCCACTCCGTTCCCCTCGTAGTTTGAGAGTTGCTATACCCTAGATACTTGTCTTGTGCTACTATTCATGTTTGTGATTGAGTACTTGTCATTATTTGGTGGTGAAGTTATATTTTCAGATTGTGTTGTACCACTTATGCCACTGAATATTATCATGTTTGCACGTTGTGAGTAGTTCCCATATGTTCCTGAGGGCATAGGATGAATTGGCAATGATTTATATATAACATGTGTTGGTATTTTGTCAAGAGTTTATCTTTTATGTGATTCTATGATGGTGTTGTGCGAACGTCGACTGCACAACACTTCACCTATATGGGCTCATAGGAGAACACCGTAGTGTAATGAATTGAGGGAGACTTGGGAGGACATGTAAACCTGGACCGAATCATGAAGTTATATTATGAGGGTATTAGTATCGGGGACCTTAGAGTGTAATGCTATGGTGGGACTTTATGTCTTAATAATTCTTGTGCAGTCATTTACTTGGCCACATGATCCATCATAAGGGGTTGTAGTTTATTTATTTAGCTATACCTAATATGGCTCCGTCCAAAGAAGATTAAAACTTGACAAGATATTCAACGTGTTGTTTAATAAATCTCTATGCCTAGCAATATCCATGCCGCCCTCGGGAACGTTTTCCACATATAAGTTACACATCACTTGAGCTTGTCCTCTTGCCACATAAGAGGATTGGGCTTTCTCTCTTTGAGAGCTTTGACTTGCTACTGTTTATTTTCTGCATTGCAACTATACAACCAAAAATACCAAAAACACTTGCATCTTTTATTGTTTTATTTATCAATCTTACTAACCAATACCTTCAGCTCCTCGTGGGTTCGACAACCTTTTCTAATTGAAAGGTACTACAATTGATCTCCTGCACTTGGGAGTCATCAAGATACTTTTCTGGCGCCGTTGCCGGGGAGCGTAGCGCTATTGGTAAGAAGTTTGGTAAGGAAACTTGAAAGCTGTTTTATCTCATTGTTACTATGGCATTTATGAATCGTTCCTCGCTGCACCTTGCTCTATATGAAAGTGCTTATGCCACTACTCCTAAAGTGGTTGAAACTACTGTGTCTGAGGTACCTAAAGTGGGATTTAAAATTCCCGTTGGTCATGTTAAAAGAGTTATGAAAAATCCATTTACAGGTGATGGAACTAAGTCTGCACGTGAACACATGGAGTTAATTGAAGACATATGTGGTTTATTTAGACTTCCTGGTATTTCTAGATGGTAAAAAGGAAGTTATTATATTTGTCTTTATCTGGTAATGCTCGTGATTGGTACAGGTCTCTTGATGAAGAGGTTGCTATTGAATGGAATATCTTGAGGAAGGTTTTCTTTCTTAAATATTTTACTCCTAAAGAAGCTTATGAGAACCGCTGCTATATATTTAATTTCTGGCCACATCTGGGAGAGAGTATTACTCAAGCTTGGGGGAGGTTAAAGGAACTCCTTCGCAAGAATCCTTGTCATGATCTTACAAGGAAACTTATATTGATAAACTTTTATGTGAGGCTACCGTGAAGCACAAGGAATTCTGGATAATTCATCTGGTGGAAGTTTTACTAATAATACTGAAGAAGAAGCATGGAATTTATTGGAGACTATTTCTGAAAATACTAGTCACTGGGATCTTGATAAAGGTAATGAGCCTATTTTGATTATGGATATTCATGTGTAGAGAACTTCTCTACTTCTATTGTTGTTAAAAATCTGAGTGATACTTTTAATCTTGATCCTTATGTTATAATTGAGATAGCTAAAGGTTTTGCTGAGCATATTGTGTTCCTCAAAGTGGTTTGAAGTTTATGTTGAACCTGTTAAACAATCTATTGTTGTTCCTAAAGTTATTAAACAGGCAGAACCAGTGTCATCTGTGACAATTGAGAGTATGTTGAACCACCTCCATATCCAAACCAAGTTAAGGAGAATTTACTTATTGCTGTTACTAACAAGAGTAAAAGAAGATGTTCTCAGCCTTATGAACAGGTGGAAGTCAACAGTCAAATTTCAATTATCAAACAATTAAATGAAGAAGACCCTGTTGATGTTTATTTATGTGAAGATGCTACTAAGTCATCAAAGGTAATTCGGCCAAAGTTGGTAAACCTGTTATATCATGCTCTATTGGGACTTCAAGTTATCATGGTCTATGTGATATTGGAGCAAGTATTAGTGTCATTCCATATTCTCTTTATCTTGAAATCAAGCCTGATATTGATCCTATCATTATGGAAGAGACAGGTATGACAATTCAACTTGCTAATAAAGATTATATTAGTCCATTTGGAATTGTTAGAGATGTTGAAGTATTGGTTGGCAAAATAAAATATCCTGCTGATTTTATTGTGCTTGGTTGTCCTCAAGATTCATTTTGTCCTATCATTTTTGGTAGACCTTTCTTAAACACTGTTGGTGCTGAAATTAATTTGCCTAAAGAGAAAGTGTTTATTAAATGTGCTGGTGAAAAACTTGATTCAACTTTTCCAAATTTGCTGATAAACATGTTGTGAAAGAGCCAATTTCTGAAGATATAATTGAAACTCTTGCTCATATAGCTGTAGCTTCAACAGATGTTGTAGAACGTTATATGCTTAATCAAGATGAACCATTTAATGATGAGGAAAAGATGCTTTAGAACAAATATTATGGCAACAACCACCACAATTACAATTGCATATCCCACCTGATAATTTAGGAGTGCTACCACCACCTAAAGGGGATCCTAGTTTTGAATTAAACCTTTGCCTACAAATCTGAAATATGCATATTTGGATGAGAAGAGCATATATCCTGTCATTATTAGTGCTAACCTTTCAGCTGAAGAAGAAGAGAAATTACTTGATGTGCTTAAAGCTCACCGACCAGCCATTGGATACTCTCTTGATGATCTTAAAGGTATAAGCCCAGCTCTATGTATGCATAAAATTAATTTGGAGAGGATGCAAAACCTGTTGTTGATTATCAACGCCGTCTCCATCCAAAAATGAAGAAGTGGTAAGGAAAGAGGTAATAAGACTTATTGAAGCTGGTATCATTTATCCATAGCTGATAGTAAGTGGGTTAGTCCTGTTCATTGTGTTCCTAAAAAGGGTGGAATGACTGTTGTTCCAAATGATGAGGATGAACTTGTGGCTCAACGTACTGTTGTTGGTTATAGGATGTGTATTGATTTCAGGAAGTTAAATAAAGCAACTCGTAAAGATCATTACCCATTGCCATTTATTGATCAAATGTTAGAAAGGTTATCTAAACACTCTCACTTTTGCTATTTAGATGGTTATTCAGGTTTCTCACAAATTCCTGTCCATAAGGATGATCAAGAAAAGACCACTTTTACTTGCCCATATGGTACATTTGCTTATAGGAGAATGCCATTCGGTTATGTAATGCTCCTGCTACTTTTCAAAGATGCATGAATGCTATATTTGCTGATTATATTGAAAAGATAATGGAAGTTTTATGGATGATTTTTCTGTGTATGGTACTTCCTTCGATAATTGCTTGTTCAACCTTAACAAAGTTTTGCAGCGTTGTGAAGACCAACACTTAGTTTTAATTGGGAGAAGTGTCACTTCATGGTTACTGAAGGTATTGTTCTTGGGCATAAGATTTCTGGAAAGGAATAGAAGTTGCCCAGCAAAGATAGAAGCTATTGAAAAGCTGCCATCCAAGGGACATCAAAGGTATAAGAAGTTTTCTTGGGCATGCAGGTTTTTATCGTAGGTTTATTAAAGATTTCTCCAAAATATCAAAACCCTAACCAATCTTTTGCAAAAGGATGTTCCTTTCTCTTTTAATGATGATTGCATTGAGTCCTTTAATATTTTGAAGAATGCTTTAATAAGTGCTCCTATTATTCAACCTCCTGATTGGAAATTGCCTTTTGAAATTATGTGTGATGCTAGTGATTATGCAGTTGGGGCTGTTTTGGGCCAACGTGTTGATAAGAAACTGAATGTATTTATTATGCTAGTAGAACACTTGATGCTGCTCAAAGAATTATGCACAACTGAAAAGAATTTTTAGCAGTGCTATTTGCTTGTGACAAGTTTAGACCTTATATTACTGATTCGAAAGTCACATGCATACTGATCATTCTGCTATTAAATACTTAATGCATAAGAAAGATGCTAAGCCTAGATTAATAAGATGGGTACTTCTATTGCAAGAATTTGATTTACACATTGTTGATAGGAAAGGGGAAGATAATCAAGTAGCTGATCATCTTTCTAGAATGGAAAATATACCTGATGATCCTATTCCTATTAATGATAGCTTTGTTAATGAACAACTTGCAATTGTTAATGTTTCTAGTGCTAAAGTTGCATCTCCATGGTTTGCCAACTATGCAAATTTTATTGTTGGTAAAGTTTTACCTCCACACTTCACTTTCAACAAAGAAAGAAATTCTTTTATGATCTTAGACATTATTTTTGGGATGATCCTTTCCTTTATAAGAAAAGTGTGGATGGTATTATTAGACGTTGTGTACCTGAGCATGAACAACAGGCTATTATAAGAGATTGTCATGACAGTCCCTATGGAGGGCATCATGCAGGAGATCGTACAGGTGCAAAGGTATTACAATCTGGTTTCTATTGGCCTACTTTATTTAAGGATTGTGCTGAATATGTTAAATCTTGTGATAAATGTCAAAGAGTAGGAAATATTGGTAGGAGAAATGAAATGCCTATGAATTATTCTTTGCCACTTGAGCCATTTGATGTTGGGGTTTTGACTTTATGGGCCTTTCCCAGATCAAAGACAAAGCATACTCATTTTGGTTGCAGTGGATTATGTTACAAAGTGGGTGGAAGCAATTCCAACCAAAAGTGCAGATCATGCCACAGCAATGAGATGCTCAAGGACATCATTTTCCCCAGGTTTGGTGTTCCTAGGTTTTTAATTACTGATGGTGGTTCTCATTTCTTGCATGGTATTCTTAGAAAAACATTGGCAAAATATGATGTTAACCATAGAATTGCATCTCCTTATCATCCTCAAACAAGTGGACAAGTTGAATTAAGTAATAGGGAAATTAAACTCATTTTGGAAAGACAGTGAATAAGTCTAGATCTGATTGGCCAACTAAAATTAATGATGCATTATGGGCTTATAGAACTGCTTTTAAAAATCCTATGGGAATGTCTCCTTATAAATGGTTTATGGAAAAGCTTGTCATTTACCTGTTGAATTAGAACATAAAGCTAGATGGGCTATTAAACAATTGAACTTTGATTTTAAACTGCGGGAGAAGAGAATTCTTGATTTAAACCTACTTGATGAATGGAGAAATGAAGCTTATGAAAGTGCCAGATGTTTAAAGAAAAGTTAAATTTGGCATGACAAGAAAATTAAGAGAAAAGAATTCAAAGTAGGTGATCAAGTTTTATTGTACAACTCTCGTTTCAAGTTTTCTGCAGGAAAGTTAGCTTCAAAGTGGCAGGGACCATTAGTGATACAGGAGGTGTACCGTTCAGGAGCTATCCGTCTTCACGGTGATATGAAAGGTAAACCTCATGTAGTCAATGGACAACGCCTTAAACATTATATTGCAGGAAAGAGCTTCATCGGAAGGTGGAGGAGTTGAATTTAAAACACCGGAGGAGGTAATTGCGAAGAATTTGCAGTTTCAGAAACCCAAAATCAATAAAGGTAACTTTTGTGTTGGAAAGTTTCTCGGAATTGCGTAAAATTTTACGGAAGTCATTTTTATGGAAATTAACGTGTGGGACAAGAAAACTGGACGAACGGAGACCCGAGGAAGGAAAAAGGGGTCCCACGCGGCCAGATCTTGGCCGCGTGGGCCACTCCTTTCCCCCTCGGAGTCCCTTTCGTCTCGTTTTCGATCCGACGCTTCGTCTTGACCTAAAAACCGTCAATATATACCCCTTCTTGATCTAATCTCGCACCGAGCGTTCTCGAGCGATCTTTGCTTTTGCTGTTTCTGTCTGTCAGGTTTAGCCATGTCTTGCTCCGGATCCAACCATGAGGGGGAGAGCTCCCCAAGGGAGGTGTTGTGAACCGCTACCTCAACTCCGTGATGGCTCCACCGAAGCCGTGACCTTCAAGGAGGGTGTGCTCTCGTGGAGGAGGTGAAGGCTCCCAAGGCCACCGGCACGGTGGAGGAAAGGCTGGATGATCTGGAAGACAAGACCTTCAGGTATGGCACTGTGGTTTACCGCAGCCTTGATGCTCATCACTTCATGAACCTGGAGCTGGAGAAGAAGGTTGAAGAGTACAAGGGAGGCTCGAAGATCTGAGAAAGATACAAGGACGTCATCGAGAAGATGGAGAAGATCCAATGCTTTATGTGGGATGTAGAGAACCAGAACTGCGAGTATGAAGAACGCTTCAAGAAATTGCAGCAGCTGCCACCCTCAGGTACAATGATCCACCTACATCTTTCCGTGATGGAAGGCCTTTCCCATGGAAGATGGCTGAATGGGAGGAAGAATATGAGAAGGAGAGGCTGCAGCAAAGAGGCTCTAGCAGAACGTCAAGCTTGGGGGAGTTCCACCTAGTCTTTATCTCTACTAGTTTATCATATCTATCTAGTCATGGTGTGTTTTGCTTTTATCGTTTAGTTATCAATATCTCTTAGGCGTGTGTGAGCTCATGGAGCATTATCATGTATCTCTATCTTGTGTTTATCAATGAATATTAAAGTATGGTGTCATCCATGATTCCTTGTTTGGAGATTTATGGGTAACACTCATGCAAATGAGCGTGGCATATTTAGAAGTTTCAGTCACATCTTGCCTTGAATTAATTAACTTGAGTATGTTGGACAATTGTAGAATCACCCATTATAAATAGTAAAGAGAATGAGTCAATATGACTTGAAAATTAATAGTTTAAGGTTGAGATATAGTCTTGTAGGATAAAAGTTAGGAAGGTTAATGAAAAGGATATGAAACACTCTTGTTAGAATCTAGTATCTTTTGAGCAAATTAATGATCATGGATATTTCAATACTTATGCTCTTGGAAAGTGAATGAAAAGGAAGGCACCTGAAAATTCAGTTAGCCATGGAAAGTGTAAGATAAAGGTTGTTAGAGCATAGGAACTTGATTGAGATATCCATGACTAAAGTTTGCACTAGTTACTAGTGAAGCAAGGTGAAACAATTTTATATCTGTCTTTTCATTTGTCTTCTTTGAACTTGTTATCCAATAGAGTTTATCTTGTCTTTAAATTTCAGCAAAGTATAAAATATTATAATGCTTGCCATAAGAGCAAAAGCATGTGAAAAATAGTATGATTCAATTGTCCAACATACAATGGTTATTTGCTTTCAAAAGTAAGGGGTGATTGCTAGAGCTTCTACTTATGTTGCCCTCATGTGTATGAGTTTTAGTTCATTAATCTTACATTGCAATTGAATATGATGATGATACAATGCTCGTATTTATTTATCAACCATAAGTCCATTGATGCATGTAATGATCTATGTCCTTACTTACTCGAGGACGAGTAAAGGTTTAAGCTTGGGGGAGTTGATACGTGCATTTTATATCATCATTTATACAACTTTTAGTATCATATTAGAATGTTATTTGCATTGTTATATCATTGTTTTACATGTTTTAGATGATTTATGGGACTTTCATACAAAGTCCCTATTTTTGGTATTTAATTTCTGGGAGGCAGAAAACCTCCTTTTTCTTGTTTTTAATGTTTCAGGAGCTACAGGGACCCAAATAATAAAAAAAAATTACACACTGGTTTTTCATCGAGAGAAAGGCAGAGGAAGAAGACCGAAGAGAGGAGAGCCACGAGGCCCAAAAGGGGTGGGCCCACGCGGCCCAGTACCTGGCCGCGTGGGACCCACTAAGTGGGCCTCGGGCACCTCCTCGCCTGGGGCTTTTTATCGACGCCTTCGTCTCCCCGAAAAGTTACGCCCTAATTTTCCAACCATCCGAGGCCGGGCGGCGGCGAAACTCCTGATTCCCTCCGAGGGGGTCAGATCCTGCTGCTCCGGAGCTCCGGAGAAGGGGGAAATCATCGTCATCGTCATCACCTCTCCTCCTTGGCGTGGGAGGAGGCCTCTACATCATCACCATCACCAAGACCAGCACCATCTCCATCATCATCTCCGTGATCCACTCCGTTCCCCTCGTAGTTTGAGAGTTGCTATACCCTAGATACTTGTCTTGTGCTACTATTCATGTTTGTGATTGAGTACTTGTCATTATTTGGTGGTGAAGTTATATTTTCAGATTGTGTTGTACCACTTATGCCACTGAATATTATCATGTTTGCACGTTGTGAGTAGTTCCCATATGTTCCTGAGGGCATAGGATGAATTGGCAATGATTTATATATGACATGTGTTGGTATTTTGTCAAGAGTTTATCTTTTATGTGATTCTATGATGGTGTTGTGCGAACGTCGACTGCACAACACTTCACCTATATGGGCTCATAGGAGAACACCGTAGTATAATGAATTGAGGGAGACTTGGGAGGACATGTAAACCTGGGACCGATCATGAAGTTATATTATGAGGGTATTAGTATCGGGGACCTTAGAGTGTAATGCTATGGTGGGACTTTATGTCTTAATAATTCTTGTGCAGTCATTTACTTGGCCACGTGATCCATCATAAGGGGTTGTAGTTTACTAACCAATACCTTCAGCTCCTCGTGGGTTCGACAACCTTTTCTAATTGAAAGGTACTACAATTGATCTCCTGTACTTGGGAGTCATCAGATGAGCACGAACAAAATGAATTTGACCTACGACCGTTGTTGTTTGTAACCATCAATGATTGGTCTGCTCTTAGTAACATTTCAAGACAGTCAAACAAGGGATACAATGCATGCACGCACTGTTTAGGTGAGACTGAAAGTATATATTTGGGAAACAAGAATGTGTACCCGGGGCATCATCGATTTCTTCCAAAACAGCATCCCGTAAGTAAGAAAGGCAAGCATTTCAAAGGTGAGGCAGATCACCGGACAAAGCCTACCCGCCCTACTGGAGATGTTATATATGATATGGTCATGGATTTAAAAGTAATCTTAGGAAAGGGTCTTGGCAGACAATCTGTTCCGAATGACGTTGACGGACATGTACCCATGTGGAAGAAGAAATCTATATTTTGGGAGTTACCCTATTGGAAAATCCTAGAGGTTCACTCTGCAATCGACGTGATGCACGTGACGAAAAATCTTTGTGTGAACCTGCTAAACTTCTTGGGCGTGTATGGGAAGATGAAATATACACCGGAATCATGGCAGGACCAGCAACATATGCACGAACGAGACAACCTGAATCCAGAGAAGTATCAAGGTCATGCCAGCTACGCTCTTACCAAAGAAGAGAAGAAGATCTTTTTTGAAGTCTTGAGCAGTATCAAGGTCCCGTCTGGCTTCTCGTCGAGTATAAAGGGAATAATAAACATGACAGAGCAAAAGTTCCAAAACCTAAAGTCTCATGACTGCCACATGATTATGACACAATTACTTCCGGTTGTATTGAGGGGGCTTCTGCCGGAAAATGTTCGAGTACCCATTGTGAAGATATGTGCATTCCTTAATGCAATTTCTCAGAAGATCATCAATCCAGTAACTCTACCAAGTTTGCAAAAGGATGTAGTCCAATGTCTTGTTAGCTTCGAGTTGGTATTCCCATCATCCTTCTTCAATATTATGACACACCACATAGTTCACCTAGTCGAAGAGATTTCCGTTCTCGGTCCTGTATTTCTACACAACATGTTCCTCTTTGAGAGGTTCATGGGAGTCTTAAACAAATACGTTCATAACCGTGATAGGCCAGAAGGAAGCATCTCCAAGGGCTATGGAACAGAGGAGGTCATTGAGTTTTATGTTGACTTTATTCCTGACCTTAAGCCGATCGGTGTTTCTCAATCGCGCCATGAGGGGAGACTGCGGGGAAAAGGCACGCTAGGAAAGAAAGCAACAATATGTATGGACGGGCATTCTTTCACTTAAGCACACTACACAGTTCTACATAATTTCAGCTTGGTGGCTCCGTATATCGAGGAACACAAGAATATTTTACGCTTGAAATACCCGGAGCAACCTAAAGATTGGATTGATGGAGAACACGTGAAGACTTTCGGCGGTTGGTTGCAAACACATCTCATTAATGACACCACTGTTGGAGAACAGCTATACTTATTGGCCAAAGCACCATCTTCGACTATATTGACTTTTCAAGGGTACGAGATAAATGGGAATACATTTTACACGGCCGACCAAGATAAAAAGAGCACCAACCAAAACAGTGGTGTCCGCTTTGATGCAACAAACAACAATAGGAAAAAGGACACATATTATGGTTACATAGAGCAGATATGGGAACTTGACTATGGACCTTCTTTTAAGGTCACTTTGTTCTGGTGCAAATGGTTCAACCTGACAGGCGCGGTACATGTAAACCCGCAGTACGGAATGACTACAGTAGATCTCAAGAATCTTGGGTACGACACCGAACCATTCGCCCAAGCCAGTGAAGTGGCTCAGGTTTTCTATGTGAAGGACATGTCTAGCAGACCGAAAAAAAGACATCATACGATGAGCCAAAACGCCGCATAGTTCTTTCAGGGAAAAGAAACATCGTGGGAGTGGAGGACATGCACCATATTTTGGCTACCCATTAAACGAGATAATATTATCATGCACCATTATTTGGCTACGCATTAAACCGGAGATCCGTTTTCAAGAGAATTGGCACTAAACTTGGATATGAATAAATTACGATAAGGCATCAGTTTTCAAAAGAAAGAGATAAGGCATGGGGCAAGCGAACTAGAATAGAAAGTTTAGACGAGCCTTAATTCCAACATTAATATTTTCCATAATTACGTCCGCGTCAGCGTCAACAAGTTTTTCCTATAAAATACAAGGTGCATGCGTTTGATGGCCATATGCACTCATCAGTCCCAATCACAAGAACACCACAAATTGCCTCTGCTCGGGCAACCATGGTGAAGTACATGAAGAGCGGTGGACATCTGCTAGCACTTGCTTTCGTTCTTGTGGTGTGTTTTGCTGCCTGCCTTGGATGCGCACACGGTAATTAGCAAATCTAATTTCGCTTCATTGGGAAATAGATCGTTGGGCCGGGTTACATCTTTATTTTGTTTTTTACTGACTGTATTTGGTTCTTATTTGTACGAATAACATATGCTATATATACGCCATTTTGTTCATGTGTTGGGAGATTAAGTCTGGTCTTTCTTGTATGTTAGGTGAAAGCATAAACGAGAAAGGAAGCAATAGGATGATCGGAGCAAGAAAAAACGACTTCCCACCACCACCCCCTTGTTTTAACGACCACCTGGGGTCGTCAAGGAGTTTCTGCTGTCAATTGGACAACCTATGCTGGCCAAGTCTTGATGCCTGCTTCAGAGACTGTCCGTGCAAGATTAATTGCAGACGATCACCAGCAACTTAGTATTTTTCTTGTTTCTCCTTTGTGCTAGTAGATCTCAACCTTACGTGTCTCAATATAATGATTTGGTTGTCAGCTAGCAAATTTGCTATGTTTCCGAAATTAAGATGTGTCATTTCAATATTTAATCAAAATAGTGGCCTGCCTATGTGTAATTGCGTGGATTCATAACATATCTTATTCAATACTGTTTTAGTCACTGTTTTTATTTTGTCTCCTCCTAGGTCTAGTGACTCTGAACCAATGTACGCCAAACACTCGAAAGTGTGGAATTTTAGTATCTCGGTCGTTCTTGATTTATAAGTTAATATCATTAATTTTTTATTGTTACAGTGAACTGCATTTTAGTTTTGGTGAACAATAATTTCTGAAAGATTGGGAAACACCCAGCATTTTTATTCAAAACATAGTCATGTAAAAAGAATCTGATTTCTAATCAACTTCATGGTGTGTCTGGATTTAAAAATCACATAGGTAACCCAACAGAATTGACTGTTGATAGAACAGAGCCGACAAGGCACGCATCCATGACCCTTTTTGAGAAAATCATAGCACTTATCTTCATCGTGGGCATTTGACCAGTGTCACTGAATAGAAGTAATCGTCTAAAATGTGTCAAAAGAATTGGTGGGCGGGAATCAAACCACAATGGCTGTTTGCACAATCAATCACGCGAGATATCTTTCTTACTGCAACGCGATACGGACTTAAGTGCCACTAGGTAGTAGTAAAAGCAATGCATTAGAACTCCAAGATTGTAAAGATGATCAACCACAAAACAATGTGTGATTAATTCATTCCAAAATTGGGTTGACCTGGCCGCTGGTCAACCCACATACAAATCCCTCTCGATCAATCTAATGCGGAAGTATCAATCTCTTTGACCCTCTCATGAAAAAATTTCAAGAGCCTTTGATTCGTGGCATCAAGACATCGTCAAGGACCTCTAGGGCTCTAATATTAAGGTGGTTCTAGCACGAGTGGGCATCTCCTGACAAGTTTTGGGTGGGCTCGGAAATGATGAATGATTACACCGACGAGAGTCTCTTCAATGTGGCCACCAAAGTGAAGGTGGGGGCGGCCTAAAAGCTTTTTTTTGGGTCGTGCTGGCTCCGTGGGCTACCTCCTAAGGTAATTGCGTTGGACCTCTTTGAGGCCTCTGGGCGCAAGAACAGAAACATCCATGACGCCCTCACATATTTCAAATGGACACCAGACTTCTTCATGGACAACTTCACAGTTGATCAAATCTCTTAGTTCCTCCACCTCAGGGGGCTCATTCAGGGGTCACCATGTACCCTGGAATCGATGACACACCATCATCTGGACCCTCTCGAGCTCTGGAGTATACTCGGCCTTGTCTGCATACAAAGCACAATTCATTGGAGCCTCATCATGCTCGTTTATGGTCGTTGTCTGGAACACCTGCCCCCCTCCCTCAGAAATGTTCTTTCTTTGGTTGGCTTGTTGTCTAGAATCGGCTATGGACGTCAGACCGCCTAGCCATCAAGCTACATCAGCCTGTTTGCCAACTCTGCAGATGTCAACTAGAGAAGGAAAGGAACATTATGTTCGAATGCCACTACTCAAAAAGGATATGGACGGAGGCGTACCCTTGACTCAACTGCCCCATGCTCATGCAAAGCCTCGGATCCACCAAGCCCATTATCTTCGACTACTGGAAGGAGTTGGCCGCCACGCCATCACCCTCTCGCAAGGGCCCAAAGACAGCGATCACCCTAATCACGTGGGAAATTTGAAAGAAACGGAACACGAGGGTCTTTAGCAACAAATTTACGATGCCCTCTATCCTTTTTCAACGCATCAACAGCGACAACAAGAATTGGATCCTAGCCGGGGCTAAGAAGTTGGCAGAAATCATCGAGTGATAGGCATTATGTGACCTTTTTTGTTTTTGGCTTTGGTCTTGGTTGTCTTTGCTCCTTCTATATCAATATAAAAGGCAAAATGTTTGCCTTGTTTTAAGAAAACAAGAGAGACAAACCAAGGCTTTGGAGTTTCTATTGAGTGCCACCTGATCAAGTGCAGAATGGAGTTACTTCAAGGCCAACCATGACAAATAAGTCATCATGGAGGACTCACTACTACACATCCTCTTATTTCCGACGGTACGTTTTAATAACCGACGACCGGTCGACTATTGTACTAATGACCAATGGTGCCACGAATTATCGACGGTTTTGCGTTAACGCTCGGTTATTACCGCATATAACTGATGGTTTTATAAATGGCCGACGGGTATGGAACATTGCTCGGGTATTACCGTGACATAGCCTACGGTTATTTGTAATATCCAACGGCTGGAACATGACCCCTCAGCTATATAATCAATTACTGACAGTCAATTGCTAACCCTCGGTCATTCATGATTAATATCCGAGGGTGAATAATGATACCTGACGGTGAAGATGCCCCTCGGTTATTTTATTCACCAGAGATAACATGGTTAAATAATCTTGGGAAAAGTAGTAATGCATAATTAAATTCGTACCGAGGAATTACAAATTTCTATTTTTTACTGAAGCTCAAAATCAGTTGGGATCCATTCGGCTGCTCTACTATATATCAGACGGGATTGGCACGAAGGATCTTGATACGTACATACCGATGCTCCTACTAGTCTACATATGCTCCTACTAGTCTACTGCAACCACGCACAGCCCCATTGACACGCACACAGAGCACAACTGCCACCTCACTACCTAACTCCTTCCTGCAACATATTTTGGCTACCCATTAAACAAGATAATATTATCATGCACCATTTTTTGGCTACCCATTAAACAAGATATTATTATCATGCACCATGTTTGATGATATTTTCATGCACCATATTTTGGCTACCCATTAAACAAGATAATATTATCAATTATCATGGACCATGTTTTGGCTAACCATTAAACAATACGATATTTTCATGCACCATTATTTGGCTAACCATTAAACAATACGATATTTTCATGCACCATTATTTTGCTACACATTAAACAGGAGATCCGTTTCAAGAGAATTGGCACTAAACTTGGACATGAATAAATTACAATGAGGCATCAGTTTTCAAAAGAAAGAGAAGGCATGGGCCAAGCCAACTAGAATAGGAAGTTTAGACGAGCCTTAATTCCAACATTAATATTTTCCATAATTGCGTACGCGTCAGCGTCAACAAGTTTTTCCTATAAAATACTTGGTGCAGGCGTTTGATGGCCATATACACTCATCAGTCCCAGTTACAAGAACACCACAAATTACCTCTCGATCGGGAAATCATGGCGAAGTACATGAAGAACGGTGGACATCTGCTAGCACTTGCTTTCGTTCTTATGATGTGTTTTGCCTGCCTTGGATGCGCACACGGTAATTAGCAAATCAAATTTCGCTTTATTGGGAAATAGATCGTTGGGCCGGGTTATATCTTTATTTCGTTTTTTACTGACTGTATTTGGTTCTTATTTGTATGAATAACATATGCTATATATACGCCATTTTGTTCATCTGTTGGGATATTAAGTCTGGTCTTTCTTGTATGTTAGGTGAAAACATAAACGAGAAAGGAAGCAATAGGATGATCGGAGCAAGAAAAAACGACTTCCCACCCCCACCCCCTTGTTTTAACAACCACCTGGGGTCGTCAACGAGTTTCTGCTGTCAATTGGACAACCTATGCTGGCCAAGTCTTGATGAGTGCTTCAGAAACTGCCCGTGCAAGATTAATTGCATACCGTAGTTTTCTTTTATTTTGTTTCTCATTTGTGCCGACAGATCTGAACCTGACTGGTCTCCGAATAATGATGTGTCTTTCAGCTAGAAAATTTGCTACTTTTCAGAAATATTGTGTCGTTTTAATATTTACCAAAATAGTGGGGTTCCATGCGTGGATTGGTAACATATCATTTACATATGCAATATTTGTCTTTGTCCATGTTTTTCATTTTGTCTCCTCGTAGGTCCAGTGATTGTGAACCTGTGATAGACACTCGAAAATATGGCACTTTAATCCCTCCCTCTCTCTCTCTCTCTAATATAGTCCCTCTCATTGTACAAAAGTGTCTTGAGCTATACTATTACGTTGCACATAACCAGATTATTTCCAGCCACAGCTATACTGGATCGGATGGAGTAAGACAGACATGTCAGAAGATTATAATAAGTTTGATGAACTTCCGCCCTTCACAGTGAAAACTGACTCAAGCATCGTGTTGAATGATGAAGATTGTCCATGGTTACGGCGCGATCAGAAGAAAAGGACACACACGAAGAAGTTTATACCGCAACACTAGAGACAGATGTTGATGGTCATGTGTAATAATGTATGAAATGTTTTTGATCCTGGTTCTATGAGACAGAGGACACATAGCAGTATCTTGGTATGACAAACAATGTTGCAGAACTGACTTTTTCCAAATTACTTATATAAATATCATTTTTTAAGTGTCAAAAATGACATTTTTGTGAAGCAAGTACAAAAAATATGGTGTAGATGGCACCAATCCAAATTTCTCACAAAGTAGACCATATTTTATGGATAATCCGCAAATATTAGTAATTTTCTCGGTTTCTACCTAATTTCGCCTATTTAAACGACTTTATGCCTATTTTCCGAAAATATTTCAAATTTAAACTACAAGTGTGTGGTAGTTTGCTCTAAAATTTTTATAAAAATGTTTTTAAGTTACACAAGTAGTGGTTATATCACAGAATTATCCATAGTTTTGGATAATTCGACCGCTTACAATGAATAGAAACGGCGGCCATTTTGACCGTTTTTTCAACAAAAAAAAGTGAATAGATACTCAAAAAAAGAAATCCTTTAGCTTGGAGTCCTTTTATGTGTATTAGTTAATAGGAAAAATGATAAACTTGAGTTTTGACGAAGTTTCCAAAAAAACTTCTTCACAAAAAGATCAATCATCTATAAACATGTATAAGTTTCGAGTCAAATGGCCTAGGTATGATCATTTCCGAGGCATAGTTTGTGATAATGTGTCCATAATGGACACATAGCTGTATTTTGGTATGACAAACAATGTTGTAGAACTGACTTTTTCCAAATTACTTATATAAATATTATTTTTCATTTTTTAAGTGTCAAAAATTTGAAATGTATGTCAAATTTACTCAACTCATCCATTTGAAATTTGAATACATTCAACATAATCAAATTTGAAAATAACCAGTACCAAATGATTCTACATGTTCAGGGCTTACGTTTTATATAAAGTCTGTCAAATTTGAACAATTAAATCAAAAAATTAAAATAAATCAGGAAAAGAAAATAGAAAAAATTTACAAACGATCCTTTAGTCCCGGTTGTTGGTTGCAACCGGACTAAAGATGGGCTTTGGCGCGCTAATTTGGCAGCGGCCCAAAAATGGAACTTTAGTACCGGTTCGTGGATGGAACCAGGACTAAAGGCCCATTAGTGCCTTTTAGATCCCTCCCTTCCTCTCGTCCCCGCAGTTTGCCGCCAGGCCAAAGAAGAGGAAGGACGCCGCCAGGCTGCCATGCCGTGCTCCCTGCTCCCGTGCCGTCGCCGCCACCGCCGCCTTCTCCTGCTCCGGTCACCGTGGCCGCCCTCTTCCTCGCCGTCGAGTTTCACGAGCTGGGCGGCCGTGAATCGGCCGAAATCGGCCCGCCTTTTCGTCCCCAGGTCAGGCGTCGCCGCTCCGGCACCCTCATCGTCGTGTTGTTGTCCAGGCCCGAATTTCCGTCCCCAAGTCTGCACCCCGCCGCTCCGTGCTGCTCGCCGCCGTCCCCGCGCGCAAGGTACGGTCTTTATCTCCTCTCCCCCCTCCTCTCTCGCTCAAATCGAGCGGTCGTGACCTGCTAACCCTAGATCGGCCGCCGTCGAGCGAGTCCCAGCGCGTGCTTACCTTTCAGCAGCAGCCCGCACCGTTGACCAGTGCTCGACACCCGTCTCGCATCGACGTGCGGCAACGCCGCGCCGGCGGCCGTGAGGCAACGACGGCTGCGGTCCCTCTCCTTGCACGGAAACCTGCACGCCGCATCGTCGTCGCGCCTGTCGCGGCGAACAGGGCTGCGAGCACGTCCGCATCGGCGAGGGACATGGCCGGTGACGGGCAGAGAGAGGAGAGAGAAAAACAGGGTGCGTGCTTGCGTGGCTCCGGCGCCGGGCACAGAGGAGGGCCAGAGCAGGAGATGGGCGGCGTCGGCGCGGCGACGCCAGCGCGGGTCAGGCGAGGAGGAGTCGAGGAGAGAAAGGGGCGACGGTGGAGGGAAGAAGAAGAGGAGAGCGAGGGGCCGGGTGCGGGTTGTGTGCGTTGACTCCAACCCAACACATTGACGGCCGTCTGGTTTGTCCTCTGGTCCTTGGCCACGTGTGCACTGACAGCGGGTCCCACCTGCCAGAAATGCTGTCAAAACGCTAAACAGAGGTGATCAGTGCTCTGCGTCACAAGGTAGCCCCAAAAGAGGCATTTATGTGTCACAAAGCCCTAAGGTGATGGTTCATCGTCGCCTTGTGTTCAATTGTGGTGGTTTTTTGTCATTTTCTCCTAAATTCGGGAGTACCTAAAACCGAATGCCTAGCTCCATGTAATAGTGATCTCCATGTAATTAAGTACTTTATACGAAAACGTGATCTTCATGTACTACTTAATTTGTATGTGTATATATATGCATCAACGTGATCTTCATGTAGTAATACAATTTTTATATATATACCAAAACGCATTTTTGGCGCATCGACGTGATCCCCGTACGATGGAAACCATCCGAAACCCCTCCTAAACCCTAAACCCTGAAAAATATTCGAAAAAAAAGGGCCTAAAGTTAGTCCCGGTTCGTGTTACGAACCAGGACTAAAGGTCTCCAGCCCCACGGTCTCCTCCGTGGCCACGTGGGAGGGTCTCTTATCCCGGTTCGTGGACAACCGGGACTAGAGGGGGGGGGGGGGGGGGGGGGGGGCTCTAGTCCCGATTGGCTAGTCCTAGAGGCCCTCTGGAACCGGGACTAGTGCCCGTTTTCCACTAGTGCGAATTAGAAAATTCAAACTGGTAAAAATATCCGAGGTCATGGGAAAATACAAATGTCGCAGGTTTTTAAATTAACAGACTTAACAATTTTTCTGCGTTTGTACTGTGTTAACAGACTTAACAATGAGTAGCGAGTTAAGCAACAAAACGATTCAAAACTTATCTGGAGGGTGTGGGAAAATCAGGAGGGTCCTGATACTGACGATTCGGATAGCGCATGTGCAAGTCGTTTTAAAGAAAAGTAACTTAGGTGAAATAATATTCAAGACGGTTGTACCTATAAGCCCGACTAAGCGCTTAAGTATCCAACAATCTGTAAACTCTAATTCGATATATTTACAGTTTGAACAAGCTTTTATAAAAAAAACATTAACATCAACAATAAAAATCGATGTCATAGATACATTTTACAATATATTCGCATATTCTATCTTCGTACTATTATAATTATTGTAGTTATTTCTAATTATCTAGTCGAACTTTACATTATTTGACTTTTGAAAAAGTTATACGCCTTCTTTTGCGAAATGCACGGGAGTACATGATAAGTGCTCATACTGTTTTAGTGGAATTTTGCAAGTGCACAATTATATAGCATACCAACATGTATCCATGAACCATAATACACGTAGAAAAAACATGTATCCATGGTATTAAAAAATAAAACGGAAAAGACCGCATTGTATTACGAGACGTGCGCAACCAGATACGCAAAATCTGCAATTCCAAAAGAGGTGGCTATATATGGCTCTCTCTCACACAAAAAAAATGTGGCTATGGTTAATTTGGGTCACGCACGTCATGCGTGTGGGCTATAAAACAACGGATGAGTTCAGACATGGACCTCACGAAACCCTACCCCTACACAACAGGACTTCGCCGAGGGGAAGCCCTAGACAGAACCATGAATCGCAAACGTGTTCGAAAACGCCGTAAGGCGGAGCTGACCATCAGTTTCGCCATGCTGCCGGAGGACATCGTTGAGGAGATCCTGCTCCGCCTTCCTGCCAAGTCCATCGCTCGATTCCGCGCCGTCTCCAGATCGTGGCATGGTCTCTTCTCCGACCGGGTTTTCGTCCGTGCCCACAACGACCACGCCCCCCACGCCGTCCTCCTCCGCAAGCGATCTGCAGGAGATCTCTACTCCGACGAAAGGTGGGACGACGAGATCTGCGCGCTCCCCTTCGGCCGACTAGCCGCCACACCGCTCCGCATCGGGGAAGGCCAGCACCGCCGCGTGGTCCTCCACGGCTCCTGCGACGGCTTACTCCTCCTCTCACATCGTCTCAACAACTACTTCTTGGTGTACAACCCCACGACTCGGAGCACGTCGCGCTGCCCGGCGGCCTCAGATGCAACCTCGCCGTCGCGGGGTTCTACTTCCACGCGCCGACGGCGGAGTACCGCGTCCTCTGCTACATATGCTCCCGGAAAGAGTTCGTGCGACGCCCGCCACCACGGGAACGAGAGACGGTGACCCGGAAGCACTACGAGTACAGCGTGGCGGCGGTGGGCCGGCCGGAGGTGAGGAGGCTCGCCTCCACGACGTACGGAGGCTACACCAGGTGGAAGCAAAACGACGCGCCAGTGGCCCTCCACGGCTGCCTGCACTGGATGAGGAAGCTCCACCGGGTGATCGTGTTCGACACGGTGTCGGAGAGGTTCCACGGCATGCGCGGCCCGATGCAAGACCGCTGCATGGTCGGGCGGCTCGTCGCCATGGATGACGAGACGCTAGGCGCGTCGTCCTTCGTGGAAGGCGAACGGACGGTCGACGTGTGGGTGCTCCAGGACTACGGCAAGGAGGAGACCTGGACTCTCAGGTACAAGGTGGACGTTGGTTTCCTCGGCGGTGTCATCAAGTTCAAGTGGATGGGCATCGCCCATGTGAGCGAATCGGGGGACGCGCTCTTCTACGGGGCGCGGCGGTTTGGAGTGTACAACCTCAGGAGGGGTCAAGTGGTGAGCGCTGGCAGGGAGATCGGGAGTCGTCTCACCGCGACATGGCACGTCTACCAGGAGAGCCTTGTTTCTCTGGCGCCCAAGGACGTGGGCGCTGACCGCTGATCATGGGCTTGAATTTCTGTTCCGGAAACATTTCCACGCGCCAAAGGACATGGGGTGCTTATCCGGCTGGCTCGGTACCACGAGCCGCGCTTGATGGTAGTTGTCATAATTGATGTTAGAGTTTGTTCTAAGTTCAGTTGATTTTAGAGTTAGTCTCTCCTTTCTATTTGCGACATGGTGCATATTAGATTTTTTTTACTATAATTCAGCCTTGGGTTGCGATATTATGACAGATTGTATTCTTATTTATCTCATCAAATATGACATGCTGGACATACATGCAATATTAAGGTACCATTTCACTAGGCGCCAAGCCTTAAGGCATATACCATTGGTTGTTGGGATGTTCATCCCTGGAACCACACATAGTGGAAACCGCGATAATGACCATTTTTTGGTGAAAGTAAGGGAGAGCAAGTTTCATTTCTGAAATAATATGAACCAAACATGCAGGCGGAGTACGGCTGAGGAGGGTATTCTATTTCTAGAAAGACCAACTTGACTTGTTTTCGAAAAAATAAACAATAGACAATTATCGGGATTACCTCACGGTATGTAATTCGAGGTTGACCTCAACCTAGTCGCGTCCATATTTAGTTGAAAAACGCTTGAAAAAAGGGGGCCTACAACGTGCATGTGCTATTGTAGGTCGCTCCGCCACGCTTCTCCACGAGCGTCCCTGACTCGGCTTTCTCCCCCACAGCATAGTAGGCCAACTTTTCACACTAGAAGCCCAACAATGAGCTTCTAGTACATTTTTGCCGTGCCTAAGGAGGGAAACAGCTAAGTTTGCTAGCTAGTCATGTTTTAAGTTGTAACAAAACACGTACGAGATCGTTGTGAAAGCACACGAGACAGATTTCCATGATTTTTTGGGCGATTGCTACAAGTTTGTGTTCCCTCTATCGTTTTTGATGTTGTGTACATTCAAATTGTAACACACGTGTATGATTTTTATTGTGAAATCACACGCCGAATGTTGCAAGATTTTCTGGGTGTTTTGGAATTTTGTGTGTTCCCCCGTTTTTTGGTGATGTTTTTAGGTGTTTTTTCAAATGTTGCAAATGCATATTATTTCCGATGTCATCCCTTATGCTTTTGATGAAATATTTTGTGACTTTTGCAAACGAATATGTGACAAAATATTTTTTGCTTATCTACTTTTTAATTGGTAAAAATATATGATTTTTTATTATAATTGCTTTTGAATTTGTTAACATTTGTGGTGATTTTTGTTGCAAAGGAATCTACAGTAAAAAACATTGTTTAACAAAAAACAATTGTAGCATTACTTGTTTTCGAAATGTTGTAACGATTTGTTGTGACAGTATATATTTTTCGTACACTGGGCGATAAATTTTGTTGCAAAATTAGGGATAAATCACTATGGTGCTATATTTGTCGTAAATATAGGGAAGGCCAAGGGGAACACGATATACTCTTTCGTTTAAGTGAAACTATTGTTTAGTGCATATTGTTTGGGGAGGTTTGTGGCCGCCTCAGTCCCGTTCCACCGGCCAGAGGAGGTGAAGGTCACCGGTGACCGGAGATGAAGGTGTGGCGGTAGGATATGGGTGGAGGCCAGGGGAGGAGGAGGTCGCTGGTTCCTTCGAGGAGGCTGAGAAAGGAACAATTTCTCTTAGGCGGTGGCAAAACGTAAAAATGGTCACATACCGTTTCGGGATTTGATCTGGATCATTGATTAAATATGAACGACACAGATTTAATGTATCAACACAGCACAACACATGTTTGCTCTTTTAATAGTAGTATAGATGACATATTTCTAGCGTGCGCCTATTTAGTTGCAGAGGGGAGGGTTCTGCCCCTCTATTCCAAATTATAAAATATTTCGACCACTTTAACACGGACTAAATACAGATTAAAATGGGTGGATCAACACGCTAAAATACGTCTAGATACCTACAAATCAGGTTAAAACTAAAAAGGTTTATGTATTTAAGACGGAGGTAGCACAACTCATGCTAGTGCACAAAGTAGAAGAAATGTATCCGTAAATCCAGGTCTGCATAATACACTCACTAATCTCAAAGCAGTAAACCCTGCTCAACCCGGTGTCGGAGTCGGAATCAGTTTTTGACCATACGTCCGCCCCCGCCATAGTACGTGTATATAATCTCTGCCCAGGTATCAGCTAGCAATATCATACGTCCACGAGACCACGACTCTCACCGATCAACGTCAGGTACGTACGTCGTTGGAGTGTTGATCGATCTCGATCTCGCAACAAAAATGAAGAACAGGAAGGGTCGCCGCGGCCGCAACGTCGACAGGCTGAGCAGCCTGCCCGACGACGTTCTGCTCGACATCCTGGAGAGGTTGGACACGCCGGACGCCCTCAGGGCCTGCATCCTCTCCAGGCGGATGCTGCGCCTCCCGCCCAAGCTCTCCCGGATCTCCGTCGACATCCGGTCCATGGCGCCCCGGTCTGGCCGCGCCCTGACATCGCGCGAGGGCGGCCTTTTGAACGCCGCCGTGGCCGACGTGACGGAGCGCGTCACGAGCAGGAGCGAGGTCCCCATCCGAGATCTCAGCGTGACTTTCTCCCTGCGGCTCCCCGACTGCCTCTCCATCGGCGGTTCTGTCGCCCGCGCAATGGCCGCCGGGAAGGTTGTCCGACAACCGTTGTCGGCGCGGCCGAGTTCCACGTCGCCACCGAGGTGGCGAGAGGCGCACAGGGCGCACAGCGGCGCCACGACGACCTGGTCCGATTCGGGGAGCAGTTCATGGAGTTCGTGGGCGCCTGCCCGGACGCGTTCGCCGGCCTCACGCGGCTGTGGCTGCGCAACATGAGGTTCGGCGACGGGGACCTACCCGGCATCCTCGCCGCCTGCGGGCGGCTGAAGTCTCTGCGTCTCGAGCAGTGCGACTCCGGGTTCAGGTCGGTGGTGCGACTTGAGCACGCCAGCCTGGTCGAGCTGGACATCCGCCGCGGGCAGTTCGAGAGGGTCGAGCTTGGCTGCCTGCCCAAGCTCCAGCGGGTGAGGCACGAATGGTTGTACTACACCACGGATCGTCCCGTGTCTCTCGGTTTCGTCCCGCAGCTCTCGGAGCTGTGTCTCGCCGCCAACTGGACTCTCGATGAGGTCGTATCTGAGCCAACTGTCGAGCTAAGCCAGCTTCTCGCCAACGCCCCCACCGTGAGGGATCTTCACCTAGATTTCCGGGGCGAAGCGATCTGGGTAGTGCCGGAACGCCCGGGACTGCTCGCGCCCGTGCTCCGCCAGCTACGCGTCCTGAATCTCGACAACCTTCCACAAGGATGCGACATGTCTTGGACGATGTTCTTCCTCGAAGCTGCCCCCGACCTGAGGGAGCTGTGTGTCACGGTGAGCGACAAGGGACGTCCGGTGAAAAACAAGGTGGAATGGGAGCCGTCTGTTTCAAATTTTAGGCACGAGAAGCTGTCCAAGCTAACCATCAATGGGTTCCAGAACGACGACAACTTCTTGGGATACATCAGGCGTGTCGGCAAAGCGTCGGTGAACATGAACATGGAGGATGTGACTCTGTACGACATGGAGGGTTGCCAGTGGGACCTCGAGACGCCTGAGATGTCCACTACATGCCGGCCAGGAGAGGTGGAGCTGCAGGACATGGACAGGGATGCAGTGCTAACGGGGTGCAGCGAGGATCCTATCAGTATCAGGGAACATGGTGGTAGACGGTGTTCTATACAAGTCATGTTGGGATTTGTATGTGTGGCGGTGGCATGTCTACTTGTGCTGTGTTGGCGACGTGCCTGGGGGCTTCCGTCTAGACTCCTACTTTAGCCAGGATTTTGAGCCATTTGTATAATGGTGTGTTTGTTTTCTCTCAACAATTTGTCATTTTTTAATCCTCTTTATGTTGCCGCCTGTTGCTACCGCTCAAGGAAAAAACCCTACAAGAAAAGCAGGAAAGAAAATAGCTGGTAGCACTTTTACCTTTCTTGCTTGAGCTGCTCATCCGCTTGTTCTACGCCCTTAACGTACTTGCACGCTCCACGCGAGTTCGAATCTACACTCGGCCTTTTCTTCTTCGTAACCGTCGGGTACTTTGACATGACCAAAGGGAATTTTTGGACATTCAGTTCACAAATGTACAATGTAAGAATTTTTTATTGTTCTGAATGGGTACTTAAAGAGAAGCATAGCTAAATAACCAAAGCACACATATGAGAGTTATCTCCCACAATGAAAGCATATCTATCACTCTATGTAGAAACTTATCTCTAGCAAATCCTAAAATAAATAATTTGACTGTATTTATACCATAATCCTATTTCGAGTTTATACCATAATCAGCTCAACCCGCTAACTGCACAAATGTCTATGTTTAACCTGCTTGTCAGCAATGATATGTTGTGAGGCTTTACAATATCAGTTTTAGGACAAAGGTAGGTTTATCATTTATGTTCACTCAACTTACCAGGTTGATGTTTTTTATGTGGTTGTTTAACTGTTGTGGCCTAACTGGCCATGAATTTTACGATGTTTTCAATTTGTTTTCTTGCCCGAAGATGGTTCGAGACGATAAAAGATCATTACAACCAGAGTGTGAGCTTTAATTCTATAGCTCGAACTCCATATCGATTCAGATTGATCTTTTAATTTTATAATACCCCAGATGTCATGGCATCCTATTCCTATAGGATTCGAAATGCCAAACCGATTAGAAAAACGTAGGAATAGGAATAGCTCGGGGATAGGATGTTATGGCATTTAACATCCTACGGTAGTCAAAATCACAAAAATCAGCTATAGTAATTGTTCGGTTGCATTACAGGGAAAACACATAAATTTTATATAGAGATTGAGTGGATGGTATAAACTCTTGTTAGGAATTTATAGAAATTTAGAGTGTCCATTCTTTTGAAACAAATGTCCTATAAAGAGAAAAGAAATATGGACTAAGATCCTACAAAAGTCATTTAAAAATATTTGAACCAAAGAAGCCCATAGTGGGAAAAGAATCGGTCCTCTATGAAAGACTAGTACTCTGTGCAAGAATCATACAAAAAAAATCCTAGCTATATATAAGATACTTGTACGAGAAACTTATCAATAAATAACTAAATATACATTATTTTTCAGTTTCCTAAATACAATCCTTGTTCTCTATATTTGTGATCCTTCGGTGGGATTGCCCAAGAACGTAAGTTAAAAGGCTTTTCTCCCTTAAGACGGGAAGTTTTTTTTGTAATCGTTCATACGGAGATGTTTGATAAATAAGGAGGCAGCTCTGAGTAAGTCGTTGTTATCATGGAAGTATAAGATGCTCTGATCTCTCGAGAATTGTATCTTATTTTATTTGACAATACTAATTCGTCAAAATCAACGTTCCACAATTCAAAAAAAAAGTTACACAATTCACCCACTTGTTTTTTTCTTGTAACCGTAAGAATTCCTCTGGATTCTAGCTATATGTTGAATGAAGGCGGGAAGTACTTAAAAGCTTGCGGTAAGAAGGGGTTTCGTTCTAGTGCCCGGAAATAATATTCCAACGCCTTTGTATGCTCTCCATTGCTTGTGTGTATAAGGCCCCTATCAAGCAAGAGAAGAGGGTTGGGGTGTGCTGTGATGGTCTTACCGATATAGAGCCCTTCCCTCATTGAAGGGAAAGATGCCCTCACCCGATAGTTCTTCTTGCTTTAGCTTGGATACCGGATAAGTTGATCTGATTCAAGATATCTTAGAACACAACACATTCAGTGCATAGGCCGGCCATCATCTCTCTCCTGCATAATGATAGCTCACTCGACACAAGCAACAGTTCAGAAATCGCTACCCTCTAGATCTTAGGGCATGTGGTGCTATCTTAGTGATGCCATGTAGGATAGTTACTGTAGGATTTTCTTCTTTTATCTAAGAGATGGCCTCCTAGTATCAAAGACAGATTATTTATGCGTTATATTAAAATATCTCATCTTAGTTACACATTTTTAGTTTATTTGTAGTCATGCTAAATTTTAAAAACATACAAACATTAATTATTCTCTAGACAACAAACAATACATAAGGTAAGAGCACCCATTGCCAGAAGAGGATTAGACAAATCCACTTACATGCTCTCACAAAGAGGATTAGACATTCAGTTGTTCTTTACTTTTCCTTTGTCACTTTTACTTCAGTGACTTGATTTTAAAAGTGGCCACCTCTACAACAGGAAACTGTGGTGTCATCTTTCAACACCAGATAAAACAACAGCTGGGATGACCTACCACAAAACGAGCTTGGCGGACTAACAATTTGGAGTTTCACAGGAACCTCTTTTCAGGTTCACTCATCGGTAGGCACCACCGCACCAGTGAGTTCATGTCCTACAAGGTTTGGATGAGCACAAGACATCTGGGACTAGCACGGTTTTTTGCCAATCAAGCGCTCAAGCATATATCTTTCCGTTACTTTTCTACCTTGCAACTGCTTCCAACTCCTACATGAATGGATACAAAATTATCTCACAGGAATGCACACATTGAGAAGATAACGATTGAAAGGTAAAAACAAATAAATCATAACAATGTTACAAATTGAGCTAATGTATCTTCGATTTCTTTTCAAGTTAGAAGGGAACAAACCTTAGTTAAAAGCAGAAAAAAATGAACCGAGACGAGATGCCATCTGTACGAGTATTCTGGTTTAAGCACTACTACCAGCCATCGAAAACTAATATCTCATGAAAAACTAACACAACAAGATTTTACATGGATGCCCCATACTTCATCCAAAATGAAGAACTTCATTCTTTCTTACCAGAAAGCCCAAAAATATGAGTTACATATGTCAAGAATGTGCAAGGCATATTTCATAGGCTAAGGGTTACAGATGCAGCAAAATAGCATCATGCAATGTAAGGAGCTTGAAATGGCAGATCAGCAAAATGAGAGAATAGATCAGCCTGTTTCCAGGAACAGTTGAAGCCAATGCCTTAATCCAACTCCATCTCATTATCCCGTGTGCTGCTTCTGCATGACCACATCTTTATAGTTCTATCATGTGAAACGGTCACAATCTGTTGTCCATCTGCACATATCATATAGATAAACCCTTAGTTAGATGTTTAGACCAAATATTTTTTTTGAATCAACAACAAACAGTCTAGAAGGGTGATATTCTCAAGAAAAATGTAGTACACGAATTGAGGTGGTGGAAAGGATAATCATCTTGATATATTAAACAGAGAAAAAACATCGGTGTACTACTTAACATGAACAATTATATAGTGGGACCATAATATTACTGATGATTAAATGTAAAAGAAGTAGAAATTTATATGTATGCATGATAAGGAGGGGTGAGGTGGTACAGCTTGCGGTTTAGTTGATCACAAAGAAAGATGGCTGGTCTTAGAATATCTCACTAAATAACTGCTGCTAGTTCAGAGAAAGGAATGTCAGATTAGTGTAAGACAATCTAGAGTGCACACTGTAATTCTTGTGCTATAAGTAACTAAGTGAACAGTACGAGATGAGAATTTTGAATGATCCAACTTGCTTTTTATGTGACTAAATAAATAAAGTACTAAATTATTTGATCTAGAAAATGATACTACACAAATAATTCTACACAAGCAAAAATAGTAAGTGCTTAAGCAAATGGTTACCTCCACTAATATCCAAACTAGTAACCTTCGACTCATGGCCTGCCAAACTTTTGATTGGTTTGTAATCCCGAGTTGACCATAGCTGCGAAAGAAATGTATTCAAGATCAGTGACTTAAATAGGAGAAAAGATTAAATTGACCCAAAATTGCGTACGAAACATACCGCTGTTTTAGTGTCATAGGAAGATGTCGCTAAATAATAACCCTCCTGGGGTTCAAATTTCACATGCGAGATAAGACTCTTATGTGCTGGTATAGAATATAACATTCTTCTAGTCCTCAAATCCCATATTCGACAGAAATTGTCTTCACTTGCAGTTGCAACCAGATGACCATTAGGGGAGAAGCTGACTCCTAGGACCTGACAGAGAAAACAGAATCAAGTCAATTACAAGAAGGAAAGGAAATATATTTCACAAAAAAAGTCAAATACATGAAATCACAGATCAAGTATCTATTAATCTAATTGGAGAATTGCAGATAAGGCATTTGAGAAGTTTTATGCAGTTAACTTACAGGTTTCACATGTCCTATGAGGGTACAGTATAATCTTCCAGATCTTAGATCCCAAACTCGAGCATGTGCATCAAGCCCACAAGATGCAGCTAAAGAGCCATCAGGGTGAAAGCTAACTCCATATACGCTTCTGCTATGACCCTCTTGAAGTAGAAGTTCTGTCCCCGTATTGATGTCCCACAATCTCCAAGTCTTGTCAAAGCTAGCTGTACCAAGGTACTTTCCAGATGGATGAAAAGCAAGGCGAGCAAGACGATCCAGATGACCATTAAAAGACATTAGAAGTGACCCATCGCTGTTCCATAATTTGGCAGTTTTGTCAGCTGAGGCTGTTGCCAAGACGTTATCAACTGGTGAAAAGGCAACATCAGTTGCACGTTCTGTATGACCTTTCAGGGTTGCAATTTTAGTTATTTGTGGCATGCTCCATACTTTGATGATCCCACTCCAGGAACTACAGAACCAAAAGAAATAAATAGTTATTTGCTGAAAAGTAAGCATGAAAAAGATAACATAAGCACAGTTGAATATCAAATTAAGGTAAAGAGAAGGATGTTAAGGTGCTAGGAAACAACTAATTGTACATAACACTGCAACAAAGAAATACCAACATAGATGGAGTTGTGAATCTTAAGTTTACCAAACTTATTTGGTCTGAATGAGCAAGAGCTCATCACAGTTTGTCAATTCCAGTTAATCAATATATCAATTGATGGTCATTGGAGATGTGGTCGATGCTGCTAGTGTAACAGTTCTGCATATTGCCAAGACCACAGTCTACCTAAAATGGGCCTCATAGATCTGCATGATGCCAGGATAACACCTTCCATTTACCAGGAAAAGAAGAGACTCTGGTCCTAGATTTCTGACTCATATTGAACACTTAA
This sequence comes from Poa pratensis, assembly GCA_947311845.1. NCBI lineage: Eukaryota > Viridiplantae > Streptophyta > Magnoliopsida > Poales > Poaceae > Poa > Poa pratensis. Next base: position 37,816,815 of record CAMZMU010000073.1, read on the forward strand.
ATCTCTAGTAATATTAATCAGAAAAACAACACCATTCATTTAGCTCAGCAAATCATCATATACCAACATTTTGTTGCAGTAGTATTAAATTCATCCCATATCTCTTCATCGTAAAGTAATTTTAAACTTGTGCTGACGAAACCTGGAACTGCTTAAATAAATGTGCCATGCACAGAAAACTGAGGAAACATGGCCATCTGTCATGATAAGAACTTAGGCAGCGATTTGGGTTGCTTTCAGTCACTGGAAACTAAATTATACAACAAATCTCACTCAACAGGACTCTATGCAGAACTGCGGCAGGAAACAGTAAAGGGTGCCACCAACTGAACTCAAGTAAGAATGGAAATTATCTCTCAGACTCTCACTATTCAAGTCATACGCAAGTGAAAAATAATTCAGTTCAAACTGTTACTTTGAAGACGTACCTTGTTGCGAGCATTGACGCATCGCGAGAGAAAGAGCAGCCGGAGAGCGGGCGGTCATCTCCAATCTCACTGCACTCGAGCACGAACTCCCCTGCCTGCTTCACAACCAGGTCCGCCTCAGCCTCGGGGTCCTCGTCGGGGTCAGCGAGGCGGCGCTTGGCCCTCTCGACCCTGGCCTTGGCACGAGGCAGCGAGTACATCGCGATGTCGACGCGCGCCTGGAGCAGCTCCTGGGTGCCCTCGGTGAAGAACGGGTACTGGATCTGCTCGGCGTCGTCGTCGTCGTCGGCCCCCGCGCCTCCCTGGTCGTCCTCCTGCGCGCGGAGGAGGCGGTCGAAGTGGCCGTCGGCCTCGAGGCGGACCATGAGCGCGCGGAGGCGGTCGCGGCGCTCCATCTCTTTCTCCCCGAAGAGCGTGATGGGCTCGCCGAGTCGGCGGAGGCGCGCGCACACGGCGGAGTCGTTGGTGGGCACGGCCATGGCGTAGGCGCGCCGGCGCTGCAGCAGGTCCTGCACCGCGCGCTCGTGCCGCTCCCGCGCGGCGCGGTGGTCGTCTGACACCTCGTACTCGACCTCGTCATCGCTTTCGTCTCCGGCGGCGGCGGAGGTGGAGGCGGCGCCGGGCGCAGGGGCGCGGGGGATGGGGGCGATGGGCGGGTGGAGGGGGAGGGGCAGGGGAGCCATGGGAGGGGTGATGGCAGAGGGTTGGGGCCTGGGGTTCTCCATGGCGGGGTTTGGGATTAGGGTTTGGAGCTGCGAGGCGGCGGCGATGGCGACCGAGACGGAGGCGGGGAGGGCAGAGTGACAGACGGCGACGGATACCGATTCCGACCACTGTAGGCCTCGAGCCCGGCAGGACGATTCTTTTCTTTTCTTTTCGGTACGGGAGTTCTTGTCCGAGTCGAATTCGACTGTAGCCATCACCCATCAGATCAGCCTATATAAAGATTCCCCGAGTGCTCAGTACGAGCACAACCTGATCGAGAAGTTCTCGCCTCACACTCTATTCATCAGCGTTGCGAGTCCGTCCGTTCGTTCGTGCAAGCGCAGCTGGTAGCTAGACATGGCCACCACGAACGAGCATGTCTGGGCGTCCGATGAGTGGGCGTCCTGGTCCGAAGAGGAGGAGGACGACGACGAGAGCGGGAGCGACATGGAGTTCGGCGAGTTCGATCTGAGCGGCGCGCGAAACCTGCAGTACCAGCAGACCGTCGCCGGTTACGAGGACGACGACGACGACGCGCGGAACCTGCAGGACCAGGGGACCGTCACCGGGTACGAGGAGGACGACGACGACGCGGACGGGTGCGGCGCGCGGAACCTGCAGGACCAGCGGACCGTCACCGGGTACGAGGACGACGACGACGATGCGGACGGGTGCGGCGCCCAGTTCTCGGTGCGCCCGTACCACGGCGGAGGCACGATCGCTGGCGAGATGGGGAACCTGCAGCTGTCGGGCTTCGAGGCGCGCTCCGATGGCCCTGACCTCACCGACCAGCACGAGCTGACGTCGTACGACATGCGGCGCCTCGTGCACCTGGCGCTGGAGGGCGGCGAGAGCGAGAGCATGGAGGACGATGGGGCCTACCAGCGCGCGCTGGCCGGCGGCACGCCTGTGTCACGCGACGCACGCGACGCCATTGTCGGCCAGGCGCTGCAGCAGTCCGCGCACCAGCAGCGGGAGCAGTCCAAGCCGCCAAGCCAGATCTTTCCGATGCGTACCGGATACTGATGCGCGCCGGACTGGAAGTCTGGAACCAACTCTTTTTGTTGTTTTGCATCGTCTTTTGATTTCCATAGGCTGTAACTTGGAATTCCACCATCGTTTAATGTTAGTTACTCCTCTGTGTAATGGTTCATCAAGGGTGAAACCTGTTTCACTCAAATTGTAAATTTTAGTATGTCCAATCTGATTATGTAGCCTTTGAAGTTGAATCATATTTTCTTGGTGCATAGTATTTTATTTCTACGAAATTGGAGCTGCGTCTTATACCATAGGTCAAGCAAAACAGAACCAATCTGAATTGTATGTCGACTCTGAAAGCTCGAGTAAAACAGAATCAATGTTACATGCGCATAGCATCCTCTGAAATTAGTTGTGGCCATGCGACTCTTGCTCTGTTCCGATATTACTGTCTCTTCTTCGCTGCCGATCTGCCGCTGCCGCCTACCGACGACAAGCTGCTGAGGCGGCTCGTCCGCGTTCTCGTCTTCTGGATCGCACCTCCCAGTCCACCAGTCGGGGCCTCTGCTCTTCCTCGCTGGTTGCTTCCAGCGCTTGGACAACGAGATGCTGCACTCATGGCGTCAGTATCGGCCAATCCAATCCATAATCTTGATCGTCTTTTCGGTATTTCTTGCCTTCTTTCGATATACTTCCGAACCTGTATCTTGATTACCATGCTTTTTTTCGGATCTGGATTCTAACCAATTTTGGGGTCTGGGTTCTGATTAATTATTCGATCGGGACTCTGCCCAGTTTTGGGTTTTCTGAAGATCTTATTCGGAAGTAGGGGTGTAAACGGATAGGATAGTTTCCGCACTGAATCCGGCGTCGAATCCGTTTTAAAGAATCCATATCCGGTTTTAAAGAATTCGGCGGATAAGGATATCCGATTCTGAATTGAACACCGAATACGGTATAGGATATGGTATGGAAAATAACATCTGAATATGAATTATCCAAAAATTAATTAGAATTATCCGATAGTTATAATCCGAATAATCCGATTTTTTACCGAAATGTCTAAACTAATAGAGCGTAATTTGTAGTTAGTGAGTTGTGAAGTTCATTCGTTGAAGAACAAGTCACTTACATGGTCATTGTACAAACTATGTAATACAAGTTTGTTAGATTATTAAGTTGTAGAACGATTATTTTCAATTGTGTGGGTTGATGATGTTACCGATCCGATTAATTTTATTTCCGCCCCGAATCCGCTCAGTTTCCGTTTCGAATCCGTGATCATATATATCCGTCATCTAATCTACAACCGTTCATTATCCGATCCGAATCCGAATAAAAAATGTGGTAAAAGATATGATAGAGGCAAAATTTGATCCGATCCAATCCGTTTACATTCCTACTCGGAAGGAAGAAAAATAAAACATGTTTTACATCACGCCATACCATCTCTTATATACTCCCTCCGTTTTTTAATATAAGATGTTTTAGATGTTCACCATGTTGTCTACATGCACACTAAAATGAGTGAACATGCACACTAAAATGTGTCTACATACATGTGTATGCATGTGCATGTGGACAAATGGTAAAACATCTTGAAAGGACACGGATGTCGCCTAGAGGGGGGGAATAGGCGATTAAAATTCTTTACGGTTTAGGCTTGAATAAATGCGGAATAAAACTAGCGGTTAATTTATCAAGCACAAAACCTAAACAAGTTAGGTTTACCTATGTGCACCAACAACTTATGCTAATCAAGATAAGCAACTATGTGATAGCAAGATATATTACTTCAAACTCGATGGCTATCACAAAGTAAATTGCATAAGTAAGAAGCTCGGGTATAGAAATACGAGGCAATTGGAGACGATGATTTATCCCGAACTTCACTTCCCAATGGAAGCTACGTCTCCGTTGGAGCGGTGCGGAGTCACAAAGTGATCCCCGAATAGCCGTCAAATGGCACACCGTAATCTCCTTCGTGCCTCCACCAATGCGGAGTGTCACGAACCACTATGGGACACTTAAGGGTGGTCACCGAACCCGTACAAGGATGAGGCACACTCCACAACTTAATTGGAGGCTCTCACCGAATTCCCGCGGCTCCCAAAGCCACAAGAATCACAAGGTTGGGGCGCGTCTCCACAACTTAATTGGAGGCTCCCAACAATCCCGCGAGCCACCAAAACTCCGAGATCAACTAGGACCGTCTAGGGCACTCCAAGTACCCAAGAGGACAAGCTCTAGGGCACCCTAAGTACCCAAGAGTAACAAGCTTCTCAACTTCGATTTCCACGTATCACCGTGGAGAACTCAAACCGATGCAACCGATGCAATGGGTAAGAACACAAGAAGTGCTCAAAATCCTTCACTCTCAAATCCCACCAAAGCAACTAATGCTATTGGGGGAGAAGAGAGGAAGAACAAAGAGGAACACCCAATCCCTCAAAGATCTAGAACCAAAGCTTCCCCTCACTTAGAGGAGAGATTGATTGGTGGAATGGTGGATCTAGATCTCCTCTCTCTTTTCCCTCTAATTGGAGGCAAGAATCATGGAGGAATAGAGAGATAGCAAGCTCAAAGAAGGTCAACAATGGGAGGAAATACGAGCTACAAGAGTTAGTGCCTTTGGGGAAGAAGGGCGGCCTTTTATAGGTCCCCACGAAAAAGAGTCGTTGCAGTCCAGAAAACATAGGATTATCCGATTCAAGTTTAACAGGATAATCCGATTGTATAGGATTATCCGATTCAAGTTAGACAGGATAATCCGACTGTATAGGATTATCCGATTCCAGTTAGATAGGATAATCCGATAAAGTCCAGTGCGCAACCAAACAAGTCCTTAGCCGTTTTCGCGTCGAGCGGGTCGGATATTCCGGTACAAAATCGGAATATCCGATTTTCTGAAAACTGACAGAAACAACAAAACGAAAACTGCAATATCTTTTTCATCCGGACTCCGATTTCGATGATCTTGGGCTCATTGGAATCGCAACGAAGAGCTCATCAAGATTATGCAGAGAAACATTATAGTCCATCATTTGAGGAGGAATCCAAATGTAGAAAGGTAAAACCTCTCTATAAAAATATGAACCGGCAAAACCTCCAAAACCGAAAACGCAACAAGTTTTCAATACGAAATCCGTTTTCGGTGAACTTGAGCTTGTTATGAAGATCACAACAAGCTCCAAAACCGCACTTAGAGAAAAGCCAAATAAGAACCAAGAAAGATGATGAAGGCATGTATGCAAAGGTTTGAGATCTCTCCAACTGATACGCTAAAGCTCAATGAGAGCCCCTCTTGATAGTACGGTATCTATCCTATAACCCGGTCTCCCAACTAGCACCATGAGACCGGTAAAATAGAAACCCTATCAAGATAATACCTTTGCCTTGCGCATTCCACTTGAGCTAGATGATGTCGTTCTTGATCTCTTCAAGTGGACCACCTTTCTTGATTGCGTTTCTCTCGGTGAAGTCTCACATATTGCTCCCCCATACTCCACTATGGGAGAGCCTCTCATAGGCACATCTTCACTTGACCATTATCTCCAAGAGGGTGGCAAGTATCAAGCATATGATATCTTCGAGATACTTCTCTTGAACTTGCACTTCTCAAGCTTGATGACGATCACCACTTGACGATATCCTTCATGGGCTATATGGAATCTTCATTTGATGCAAGCCCATAGAAACATACCTAACCACACATAGAAATGCAACACACATATCATGGGTTAGTTCACAAAGCTATATGGACAATTGCTTACCATACCAAGAGATACATGATCCCACTTGGTACATCTTTTAGCTTTGTGAGTTGATCAAAATCTTGATCAACCTTGTATCTTTTCTTCTCTTTTCAATAAATGATGTCTTGAAGATAATCATGAATGATCACTAATCCTTTTCTTCAAGACATACTTGCAATATGCTCAACTCACATATGACCAATCATCGGATAACTCCTTGAATAATAACTTGGTCATCACATACTCTTCTTCTTGATCTTGATGCCAAATACTTCATTATATCAATATATTCATGGCATCAACCTTGAATCCAACATATGGAGTTCAAGCATGGTCTATGGACAAACACTACAAGTATAACTCAATGCAACCATTAGTCCATAGGGATTGTCATTAATTACCAAAACCACACATGGGGGCGCCATGCCCTTTCACATCTTATATTAAAAAACGGAGTGAGTAGAAAGAAAAAGGAATTGATATTTTTGCCATATAAATTGAAATCGTTTTCTGTTTTGATATTGTTAGGTTACAATATTATTAATTGGTGATAGCATATACATCTTATTTGAGCGGGAGGCTAAGATTGACATTTTTTGTGATCACCTTTGGAACCTGGAAGTGAGAGGAACCAGACGAGAAATCCATTTCGGCTTATAGGTGCATCTACACCTACTACCCAAAAAATCAATTTTAAAATGTCAAAAAAATTCAAACAAAAATTTCGGATGTATATATGAACATTTCTATGTTCGTACAAAAAAAATCGGGATGAAAAGACACTTTGTGCGGCCGGTGTAAAAAGACAAATCCCGGCGTTCAAAAATGTCTCTGCACGTAACTTTTTTTCTCTTTTTTATGCGAACATTTTGCGACACAAAATGTCTATCCGTCACACAAAATGTCTTTTCGATGCGAATTTTTTTGTACGGATAGACATTTTTCATATGAACACTCGAAATTTTGATTTGAAATATTTTAACATTTAGAAATGCATTAAAAATGCATTTTGCACAGCGGGTTCATATGCACATCATGTCCGAATCAGACACGCTTTTCCTTTTCTGCCACCATACATGGAATGGATAAAGCAGAGACGAAAAAGGCAGCAGAGAAGAGCAATCCCATGGTAGAGACGACGACAGTAACAGAAGATATATATTGCATGCCAATCATTTGGGGGAGCAGCCACCGTGATGGCACTATATACAAGGGAAGATCATACTGGGAAAAGTATCACCATTTTGATATTGCTGACCGCACAGAAAGTAAATAATACAAATCTGTTTGCTTGATTTTATTTATTTCTAGGACATTAGCAGCGCTAATCTTATTGATATATTTGTATAAAAATCTTGAGGTAACTGCAATCTTTTTTTATTAGAGTATACTACAGGTGGCCTGGCCATAGTTGTAACGTTGTCCCCTACAAGTCGTGGCACCCACGTGCCTCTGGCTATTATTGCAAACGATGTATAAGAACACCTCTTAACAAGAACAAAGTTGGTTTAAACTTCAACGAGTGATTCTCTTAAAACATTTGAGGATTTGCCATGTTTTACATATGTTTAATACTCTCTGATTCGTAATATAAATGGTGTATGGTATTGGAATAGTTTTCAAAGCAGATCATTGGTTTCTAATTTAAGATTTTTTGAAAAAAAATGCATGAAGAAAGTTAATCTCATGAGAAATCTATCAACGTTGTCAATATTGGTACTTGTTCCTATAGTGATTGTCCAACATATGACCCACAGCAAATTTTTAGAACTACTAATATTTATGAATTGGAGGGAGTAGACAATTATAATAAGATATGAGATTTTTACAACTTGGCATAATTACTTATACCAATGTACTCAATTATCTAGTGTAATTCTATTTTCTTTTTAGATAAGGGGTGCGGATCCCCGGCCTCTGCATCAAAGAGATGCACACAGCCTTCCGCAATTATAAATCTCGAAAGTTATCAAAGTTTACAATTCATGGGTCACTTAAGGTGGCTACAAAGATCAGCCACTCAAAAAGAAGTTCACTAAGCATCTCGCCTTCTATGATGTAGCCACCCAGACCGACTGAAGATAGCCAGCACGACCGTCATCATACGGGTTGATGACCCACAAGTATAGGGGATCGCAACAGTTTTCGAGGGAAATAAAACCCAAATTAATTGATTCGACACAGGGGGAGCCAAAGAATATTTATAAGCCTTGACAGATGAATTGTCAGTTCAGCTGCACCTGGAAGTAGACTTGCTCGACACAGTTTATCAGTAGCAACAGTTTTATGACAGTGACAGTAGTGAAATAATAGCAGCAGCGAAATAAAGGCAGCAGTAATAATTGAAGTAGACAGCAGGATTAAAAATACTGTAGGCATAGGGATGGATGAACGGGCGTTGCATGGATAAGATAATTCATAAAATAGCCATACGTAGGGTAATTGCATGTAAATAATAATAAAGCATCCAAGTAATAATCAATCATAGGCATGTGTTCCGTATTTAGTCGTACGTGCTCGCAATGAGAAACTTGCACAACATCTTTTGTCCTACCAGCCCGTTTGCAGCGGGGGCTCAAGGGAAACTACTGGTAATTAAGGTGCTCCTTTTAATAAAGCACCGGAGCAAAGCATTAACACTCCGTGAACACATGTGATCCTCAAGTCGCAGCCATCCCCTCCGGTTATCCCAATTTCTGTCACTTTGGGGCCTCGGGTTCCGGACAGTGACGTGTGTATACAACTTATAGATATGATCCAAAATAATAATTATTCTCATGATACAATAACATGTTCAGATCTGAAATCATGGCACTCGGGCCCTAAGTGTAAAGCATTAAGCATAACAAGTTGCAACAATGACATAAAGTACTAACAATGAATACTAGGCACCATGCCCTAACAATCTTACATCTATTACATGAACAATCTCATCCAATCCCTACCATCCCCTTCAGCCAATAGCGGGGAATTACTCACACATGGATGGGGGAGACATGGATGGTTGATGGAAAAAACGGCGGTGATGATGATGACGATGATCTCCTCCAATTCTCTGTCCCGGCAGGGTGCCAGAACGGAGTTTCTGATCCCCGAACTAGGGTTTTTGGTGGCGGCGAAGCTCTGGAGGGTTTTTGGAAAAAGCGTCGATCTCCCCGTCGTTTTTAGGTCAGAGGCAATAAGTAGTCCAAAGGGGAGCGTCGGGGGCCACGCGAGGCGACCACACAAGGCCTCGACGCGGCCCCACCTCTGTCGCGCCGAGGGTGCATGTGGGGCCCCCGTGCGCCGTCTCCGCTTCGTCTTCTGGCTCCGTGGGTCTTCTGGAAAAATAGAATTTCTGTAATTTTTTGGGAATTTTCCCGAAACTTTGACTTTCTGCACAAAAACAAGACACCGGGGCAATTATGCTGAAAACAGCATTAATCCGTGTTAGTTGCATTCAAATCACACAAGTTAGAGGAAAAACAACAGCAAAAGTGTTCGGAAAAGTAGATAAGTTTTGGACGTATCATGGGTACACATCCAGCGTCCATAAGGCAACGCTGGTCCGCAGGAGGAAGGAAGGACCACGAATTGATCCAGTACAACGCCTTGTTTATAACCTGCAAATAATAGATAGATGATGTTTTGTTAAAGACAATATCATTTCGGCAGTTCCAGATAACCCACAGAATGGCCACTACACCAATCCGAATGCGGGATTTTGTCATTTTATCTGTCCCATTCAACCAGCTACCAAACGTGTTAGTAATACTAGTCCGAGGGTAGATATTAAAAGTAAAATGTACTAGTCTCCAAATATCTCTAGCAAAAGTACATTTTATAAAAAGATGTTCAGCAGACTCATCTCTATCACAAAAGACACATTTTTACACCTTGTCCACCTTCTTTTGGCCAAATTGTCTTTTGTCAAAAGTTCTTTTCTATTAAGAAACCAAAGAAAAAACTTAATTTTTAAAGGAATTTTAAAATTTTAACTTCCAAAGATATTTACGCAAATATCTAGTATGCCATTTAGTAATTCCTCATAGAAAGACTTAACCGTAAATAAGCCATTTGAATTTAAAAGCCATTTGAATTTATGTTCTTCTACTAGAGTGACCCGCATTAGTCTTTCTACTAGATTTAACCACTCCGTTCTATTATGCCCTACTAACGTTCGACGAAAAGGAAGGTTAATAGGGATCGCTCCAAACACATCCGCAACTGTAGTGTTTTTATTTAAAGCAATGGCATATAAAGACGGAAACTTGTTCTGTAAAGAAACATGTCCTAGCCAAACATTCTCCCAAAAGCGAATCTGCTCACCATTACCAAGTGTGAACCTACCACGGTCGAGAACTCATTCTTCACCCGACCTTTCCAAAAATGGGAGTCTAGCGGTTTAGCCTCTACTTCCGATAACGTCTTACCACCTAAATATTTATTGGTCAAAAGTTCTTTCCAAACTCCCTCCTCATTCAAAAGTTTATATAGCCACTTAATCAATAGGCATTTATTTTTTATCTCTAAAACCGAACTACCCAAACCTCCTTGATCTCTCGGTCTACAAACAATATTCCACTCCGTAAGTCTATTTTTTTTATGTTGATGATGGCCCTTCACGTAGTTACCTGCGTGAAAAGTAAATGGGTTAGGTTGAGACTCCAAGTGCAGAGTGTGTAGTAAGTGGAAGACGTGTTTTCCCCACGAGGGGTGACTCGAGGGTTTAATATCGAACTCTCGGGGAATCAGTAGTGAAGATTTATCTTTCCTATCCTTCTTTTGGTTACCTACAAAACAAAGTAAATGTTTTGGTCCTCAACCTCACCTAGTGGTTGTCAAGCACAAGGTGTGAGAATGATATCAAGATAATATGCAATGCAAACAAGAAATAAATATGCAATGGTGGTAAATAAATATGCAAGGATGGTGGTAGCAATGATAAATGATATTTTTGGGTTTTTATGATGAATGCAAGATGTAAAAGTGTTTTTGTATTTTCGGATTTTTAAATGGCAGAAAATGGAAAAGTGGTAAAAGTGTTGGAAAGGTGTTTCTTATGATTAAAAATGGACCGGGGTTCATGGTTTCACAAATGCACTCTCTCTTTAATAAAGTGGTAGACAATGGAACACTAGAGTTGACATATGAGATTGCAACACAACAGTTTAATGACAAGTTATAATTATATGGGCATCACGTCCTAACATAGAGACCTTTTGGTTATTAGTCTCTCTTATACTCCACCAAGATGCGAACTAAATCATAACACCTCAGTAATTAAGATAACTCAGAGTATAGCAATAAGTATCATGACATGAAGTTAAAATAAGAACATGCTAGATCTAGTCATGGAGTAGTGGCAATGGTCACACCCACATCTCCGGTAGCATGGTATTTCTTTTTATCCCTAGTGAGGCAACAAAGTAAGGTAGATACCCAAGTGGATCGCAGAACTTTCTCTCACGTTCACTGCACTAGCCACCCCCCGTTACTCCAACTAATGCACACGTTCCCCCTCACACGCTCTCATAAACATGCTTGATCATGACAAGTAAATAAGAACGGGGTACATAATATGCATCTACTTTCATAACTGAAACAAAACCATTGCAATCTCAAACATATATTAACTCATAAAAAGATCCACCACAAAGGTATTACATAGATGACCGTAATCATGTTCAGCAGCTCATACGGTACTAATTAGTGAAGCTCAGAGAGAGAGATACATAAGTTACTTCCACAAACCCATAGTCCAGAGGTGGACTACTCCCTCTTCATCATGGAGACGGTGGAGAAGTCGTTGGAGAAGATGGAGACCACGCCGGCAGCGCCCCGCCGGAGTTTTCCCCCTCCAATCTGCAGCTCCAGGTCTCTGTTTCGGTGTTTCTGTGTTTCTGCGGCGCTCCTTCCAGAGAACGTCGGGGGACTATTTTTATAGGGTTTTAGGTCAAACGGAGTCGGTGGGGAAAGATCGACGGCAACGGAGCTCGAGGCCAAGATGGGGGTCCCACGCGGCCAGTACCTGGCCGCGTGGGCCACCCTTTTGGGCCTCGGGCCTCCGCTTGTTCTTCCTTCGCTCCCAGTCTTCTTCCTTCCAAAAACTGATGCTCGTAAATTTCAGGTCATTTGGACGTCGTTTGGGTCCCTGAAACATTAAAATATAGAAATAGGGTTTTCTGCCTGCGCAGGGTTAATTCCATAAAAATAGGAAACATATCAAATATTCCCAAAATCATTATAAAACAGTGATATAACCCTTATATGATGCAAATATGACTGGAATATAAGTAAAATAATGCAAAGTTCATGTATGCATTTTACATGCATCAACATCCCCAAGCTTAACCTATACTCGTCCTCGAGTATGAAGGTGATAAAACTAACATGGACTTTGCAATTTAATACTATCAATGGATATCAAAGATGATTACTATTGCTACATAGAGTCAAATGATTCATTCTTAAAAGGAGTAGCAATATGCAAGATAGTTTATGAAGTGATATCAAGTATTCAATGCAAGGATGTTCAATGATAATTCACAAAGTGTAACATAAGAGAAAAGTACTATGGACCACATGTATGCATAATGATAAGTAAGAACATCCTACAATGGTCATAGAGTATTGATGAAAATCTGAATATAAAAGGTGGACACTTTGGAAAGATATATATGAGTAGAGGTAAAGCATGAATAAGTTTCATCTAACTTCTGAACTTCTCTACTTAAGTCAATGATTGTAATATGGTAATCCTTGGTGTCAAGCTCTCATTCCCCTATCATAGCATCTTGAATGATTAAGTTTAAAGTGAAAGCAAATACGAGTAGTGTGCTTGACAAAGTACAGGTTGAAAGTCTCATGCCCCTTGAATACAAGTACCTACTCCATGTGTTACTCAACTTGGAAACAAAGCAAGTTCAAGTTAAATATCATTGTAAGTAATAATAGTATCATTAAGAGCGTCAACTGGGGTACCTCTTGTCCCAGGATATGGAACAAGCCCATATCAAAATGACAAGACAAACAAACAAATGAACAATCTCAACACCCTTTTTATTTACCATTGATAGCTTTTTATTGTAAGGTGTATCACAGAAGGTTCACCATAGCATGTAAGTAAATTTCCACCATGAATGATGCATGGCTTAGATTAGCGGCCCAGGCGTCTCTCTAACCATTTATACAAACTCACTTCATTTCCACATTTATTTCACCCATGGTAAGCATCCATAAACAAAAGTACATGATATCAACTAAATGAGATGAAGTGCATGTTGAAAGCTTGCCATGTGACAGCACATATGAGCTAACTCTCAACCAAAGACATTTGTCAAGCCCACAACATCATAATTTTAATCACAATGGGTCATATTTTATTTATGCAATGAAAGTAAAGTGTGCATCAAGTTCGAGAGAGCTCTATAACCAACTTTTCCCATAACAATCAACAACATAAGCATTTTCATTCAGAGGTATAGATAACACAAATATCATGATAAACATACTCGGAATAGCATAAAGCTAATAGGTAGATATGGTGGACTCACTGGAAAAACTTTGGTTGAAGGTGTTGGAAACAAGTTTTTGCTTGTTGGAATTTTTGGGCTAGCAAGAGGGAGAAAGTTGACCATCTAAATGCATGCATGAGTGTCCATAGAACTAACTAATCCATGTTAAACAAGGTAAAATAACATTCAGCATCAAAACATGAATAAAAGATAGCTCTTGATAAAATACTTGCAAATTATTACTCATTAACAAGCTCATGAATCATGCAACTATATGTATCTTTTAAAATCAACTCAACATCCCTTTTCCCAATCTTATAATAGCATCCAACATAATTCAACCCAAATTTCCAGTAGCTCTCTCATATATAAATGATAGTGTGGTGGTCTCACAAAATCAAACCTAAACAAACAAAAAGACGCTCCAAGTTTATGCGATAAAGTGTTTCGATCGAAAAACAGAAGTTAGACGTGTGCAAACCGAGAGTGTGTAGGTCCAGTGGGGTTGTCTTCACATCCCCAAGCTTATGGTCTTCACCATCCTTGGATAGCTCTTGGTGCATCTCCTCTAATCCCTGTGAAAAAACTTCAAAACACCGTTTCTCCCATTTCTTTTTCTGTGGGGTGCATTAGTAGTGATAAACAAATAGATTTCTTGCTGCATATAATCCTTAGACAAAAATTCATATGAATGTCCAGAAAGTGTATAATGTTGTATGCCTACTCATAAACTCAATTGGATCAAAAAGATTCAGTTAAAAGTTCTAAGCATGCATCAAACAAAATGGGACAGAATCTGTCCAGAAAAACAGCAGCAGCTAAACGTATTTTTCTACCCTACTTAACTTTGTCGAAAATTCCGAAAAATTCATGCATACAGAGGATGAAAAGTTGCACTACAGTTTAAATATGAGCTCATTCGGAGTTACAGAATAAGAATTAAAAATCATACCGTGCACAGATTCGTGCAGGAATAAAATCTCCGAACGCTATAAGCAACTTTTTCAACCAAAATGAGTAAAACTTGGCACTTTATTAAAAATTCCAGAAACTAAACTAAACACTAAGTCTCTTGTTACAGCAAGAGGACACAAAGAAAATCACAAATAAAAACAACCGGGTTGCCTCCCGTAAAGCGCTTTCTTTATAGCCATATAGCTAGGCTTCTTACTTGATGTTTATTGTGGACGAAGCTCATGAGGGAGCTTGAACTTTGATGTGTCCCTCTTCCTTGGAAAGTGTTCATGCATAATACCAGGATCCCATGGTGTTCTCAAACCAATCAAAATAATAGTCAAGTTGAACCCTAGTTGAGAGAAAAACAAAACACAAAAGTAATAACAACGAAGTCTAACTTTCTTTCTATGCATTGGCATTTTGTATATGAATGAATCACAATAAATAGAAGTTTCCAATGCATATTAACAATAGTTACTTGCAGCATATATTTATTAGTAGTATAAAGAGGGTTCTTATCACCTCCTCTTTCATAATAGTTGCAAGTAGAAGAAATAAATTCAACCATATAACCACAAGAATCATTCAACTTAGATAATTAGGCACATAAAGAGGATCATTAAATTTATTTTGGAATTCATTAGCATGCTTCCCTCTTTCAAAATAATTATTAAGATCAATATCAAGTTTAATATCATGTTGCAACAAATATTTGGAACTAAAGATAATTGCAAACCACATAAGTATTTCTCAACATAAGCAAATTTCTCCTCTATGGTGTAATAGGAGAATTTAAGAACAAAGTAGGACTCTCATGAGTAAGAGTACCATCACAAACAGCAAGTATATCATTTTTATCCTCACATAAATTTGTAACAACTTCTAAACATGAGGATTATCAATAAGCATAGGACCATCATCTAAAGCATTATCATATAGCATATTTAAGCAACACTCCTCATTATCATCAATAAGTTCACTAGTAGCATTATTAAAAAGTAAAGGAGCATTATTAGTTTCATCATAATAGCATGGGTTATCATATAGGACCATAGAATTTTCAGTTTCACACTCATCATAACATGGGTTCTCATAAATAACAAAAGATTTTTGAGTTTGAGTGCTACTATCAAATGTTGATGGTGAAGTTGGGAGATCCAACTCTTCCCCAAGCTTAGGTTGGAACATATCCATTTCAATCTCCTCTTCACATTCTTCCTCTTCCAAGCTTATGTTTTCATCATCCTCTTCCTGCAAAATATTAGTACTTTCCATGGAAGCAAGAATTCTTTCTTTAACATAAACATTATCACTAAATTCTTTTTGCAAAGTTGGAGAATAATAGAAATTTGTCCTTTCATTACACGAGCTTCATGACTAGTTGCAAGAAATTTATCAATAAGAGAGTCTATCTCATGGGCTCCAACATAAGCAATATATTTCTCAACTTGTTCTATATCAGGGCATGAAAATTTATCTTCACGATAACAGGAAATTATAGGATCACTATTATACTTGCATTGATAGTGGGAATGTTTAACAACTCTTCTATTGCAACAAGTTATACCATGTAACTCACAAAACTGAATAGCCATTCTGTGAGAGCTTCAAGCAATTTACGCATTCTTTTTCCTTCTTCGGTCGATTCATATTCAAAGTAGGCTTCCATAGTTTTAACATAACCATTAGGTATAGAGATTCCAGAAAGTTTCTCCATACTTTAACACACATATTAAAAACAGCACTAATTTTTTTTTGGTTTTAATTTTTTATGCAAAACTAAAAATAAAATGCAAACCGAAATATAAATATGATATGCAAGACAATAACAAAACAAAATAAAATGATTTCAAGGTAAAGATGGATAAGATGATGCTCACGTAGGTGCAACCTCCCCAAGCTTAGGTGTTAGCACAAGTTGGTGATGAAGTTGACTTGGTGAGATATCCTTGGATAAACCTTTCAGCAATGATTCCCCGGCAACGGCGCCAAAAACAGTCTTGATGGCCCTTCACGTAGTTACCTGCGTGAAAAGTAAATGGGTTAGGTTGAAACTCCAAGTGCAGAGTGTGTAGTAAGTGGAAGACGTGTTTTCCCCACGAGGGGTGAGTCGAGGGTTTAATATCGAACTCTCGGGGAATCAGTAGTGAAGATTTATCTTTCCTATCCTTCTTTTGGTTACCTACAAAATAAAGTAAATGTTTTGGTCCTCAACCTCACCTAGTGGTTGTCAAGCACAAGGTGTGAGAATGATATCAAGATAATATGCAATGCAAACAAGAAATAAATATGCAATGGTGGTAAATAAATATGCAAGGTTGGTGGTGGCAATGATAAATGATATTTTTGGGTTTTTTATGATGAATGCAAGATATAAAAGTGTTTTTGTAGTTTCAGATTTTTAAATGGCAGAAAATGGAAAAGTGGTAAAAGTTGTTGGAAAGGTGTTTATTATGATTAAAAATGGACCGGGGTTCATAGTTTCACAAATGCACTCTCTCTTTAATAAAGTGGTAAACAATGGAACACTAGAGTTGACATATGAGATTGCAACACAACAGTTTAATGACAAGTTATAATTATATGGGCATCACGTCCTAACATAGAGACCTTTTGGTCATTAGTCTCTCTTATACTCCACCAAGATGCGAACTAAATCATAACACCTCAGTAATTAAGATAACTCAGAGTATAGCAATAAGTATCATGACATGAAGTTAAAATAAGAACATGCTAGATCTAGTCATGGAGTAGTGGCAATGGTCACACCCACATCTCCGGTAGCATGGTATTTCTTTTTATCCCTAATGAGGCAACAAAGTAAGGTAGAGATACCCAAGTGGATCGCAGAACTTTCTCTCACGTTCACTGCACTAGCCCCCCCCCCCCCCCCCCGTTACTCCAACTAATGCACACGTTCCCCCTCACACGCTCTCATAAACATGCTTGATCATGACAAGTAAATAAGAACGGGGTACATAATATGCATCTACTTTCATAACTGAAACAAAACCATTGCAATCTTAAACATATATTAACTCATAAAAAGATCCACCACAAAGGTATTACATAGATGACCGTAATCATGTTCAGCAGCTCATACGATACTAATTAGTGAAGCTCGAGAGAGAGAGAGAGATACATAAGTTACTTCCACAAACCTATAGTCCAGAGGTGGACTACTCCCTCTTCATCATGGAGACGGTGGAGAAGTCGTTGGAGAAGATGGAGTCCACGTCGGTAGCGCCCCGCCGGAGTTTCCCCCCTCCAATCTGCAGCTCCAGGTCTCTGTTTCGGTGTTTCTGTGTTTCTGCGGCGCTCCTTCCAGAGAACGTCGGGGGACTATTTTTATTGGAGGTTTTAGGTCAGGACGGAGTCGTGGGCGAAAAGATCGACAGCAACGGAGCCTCGAGGCTCCAGATGGTGGGTCCCACACGGCCCCTGTACCTGGCCACGTGGGCCACCCCTTTTGGGCCTCGGGCCTCCGCTTGTTTGCTTCCTTCGCTCCTAGGTCTTCTTCCTTCCAAAAACTGATGCTCGTAAATTTTCAGGTCATTTGGACGTCGTTTGGGTCCCTGAAACATTAAAATATAGAAATAGGGTTTTCTGCCTGCGTAGGGTTAATTCCATAAAAATAGGAAACATATCAAATATTCCCAAAATCATTATAAAACAGTGATATAACCCTTATATGATGCAAATATGACTGGAATATAAGTAAAATAATGCAAAGTTCATGTATGCATTTTACATGCATCAGTTGACCACTTTGCCAAAAGAAACGAGAGCGATAAAAATCTAGTCTCTTCCTTACCCCTTTAGGTATTTCGAAAAAAACAACAAAAACATTGGCAGACTTGTTAAAACCTAATTAATAAGCACAAGACGGTCTCCGTACGACAACATCTTTGCCATCCAGGCTGCCATTTTTCTCTCAAAACGATCCTCGACAGATTTCCATTCCTTGTTTAAAAGTTTTCGATAATGAATCAGTATCCCCAAATATCTAAACGGTAGTGATCCCAGTTCGCATCCAAAGATGCGGCGATACTCCTCCTGCTCCTCCTTAGCCTTCCCAAAGCAATATAGTTCGCCCTTATGAAAATTAATTTTCAACCCCGAAAGTTGTTCAAAAAAAGCCAATATTAGTTTCATGTTCACGGTCTTCGCAATGTCGTGTTCAAGAAATAATATCGTGTCATCAGCATATTGGAGGATAGATACACCACCCTCCAAAAGGTGTGGTACTAAACCCCCCACTTGGCCATCCTCCTTTGCACGAGAGATTAAGATGGCCAACATATCAACCACAAGGTTAAATAATAAAGGAGACAACGGATCCCCTTATCGCAACCGTTTTAATGTCTGAAAATAGTGACCGATGTCATCATTAACGTTGGGGTCCTCGTCGGGGTCAGCGAGGCAACACTTGGCCCTCTCGACCCTGGCGTTAGTACGAGGCAGTGAGTACAGCGCGATGTCGACGCGCGCCTAGAGCAGCTCCTGGGTGCCCTCGATGAAGAACGGGTACTGGATCTGCTCGGCGTCGTCCTCGTCGTCGGCCGTGCCTCCCTGGTCGTCCTCCTGCACGCGGAGGAGGCGGTCGAAGTGGCCGTCGGCCTCGAGGCGGACCATGAACGCGCGGAGGCGGTCGCGGCGCTCCATCTCCTTCTCCCCGAAGAGCGTGATGGGCTCGCCAAGGCGGCGGAGGCGCGCGCGCACGGCGGAGTCGTTGGTGGGACAGCAGATCAGCTGTAAATACAGGGGGGGTTTGTGGTTCTCTCCACAGGGATCAAAGTCTATAGCTGTTCTAAGGTTTCCAGAAACTAGGCTCAAACAAAGGTTGGATTTTTACTGAAGAAAGGGAAGGTTTTCAGCAGGGTTTAAGCAGTGCAACAATTAAAAGAAAGTAACTTGCAAGTTCTTGGTTGTCAGGCAAGAACACTGCAAGGATCCAAGCAAAGGGAGGCTAGGGAACAGAGTAAGGGTTTTGCCAGGGTTTTAACAGATCAAGTTTCAGAACACAACAGTTACAGGTTTCCTGCAGATTTCTTGTTTGACAGACAAGATCTCTACACGATTACTAGCAAGTTGGGGCTAAGGAAGATGTTGCAACACTCAAGCATGCAGAGATAAATCATACATGCCACAGATCATGCAAATCATGCACATAACAAGTAAAATTCAGATATAACAGAGAAGTGTGTCACTCAAATCACTGTCAGGTCTAAATCATACAAACTCTACACACAGATGGATGATCTACTAACTTCAACATAGTTTACAAAGAGACACAAAGAGTAGGGCTTGGCTGTTCTTCACTAGATGTTGTCGAAGCAGGGGAAGCAAAGGTGAAGACAAGGGTGGATGCAGAGGAAAGGGTCAGCAGAGAAGTAGACAAGGATGGAAGTAGATCTTGTGCTTCAATTCATCACAGCCTTGCTCTGTCTTCTTCTCCTGATCACCATGTTCATCTTGTTCTTGGTCTTGCTCTTGCCTTTCTTGTTGTTCTTGAATTCTTTGTGGTTGGTGGAAAGTGAGGTGTTGGTGGCCGAAAAGGTGGTGTGGTGGATGGATGAGATGGTGGTGGAAGGCTGTGGATGATGGAGTGGATGGGTATGGAGAGGAATGAGATGGTTCTGTGGTTGAGGTGGTGGCTTTATACACTTTTTCCCTTTGTGGTGGAGGTGTGACCCAAAGTGGTGGGGAGGTGAAGCTTCCCTTCCTTTCTTGCACATGGGGTGTTCCCTCCTTTTTTGCCTTTTTAGGCTTTCTTCATCCCCAAGTTGATCCTTTCCTCTTAGCTCATTCAAACTTTGTTCTTATCTCCTCTTGGGTCATCTTCTGCCAGCACACTTGTGCAATTCTTCATCTTGGTCCTTGGATGGCTTCACTGTTAGAGAAATGTCCTTTTTCTGGCAACAGAGGTGTCTTCTGCATTTCTGCCTGAGACACTTCTTTGCTGAACATGGGTAGCATCTTTACAGACCCCTGGATCACTTCTTCATAACAGGTGGGTAACTTCTGTGCTTCTGCCTGGGTCACTTCTGTACTATGAAACTTTGAATCTTGTGAAGATTATGTGCCTCTACGCACTGAACTGCAAAATGGGAACAATGCTGTGAAATGCAGCTAAAATACTCTACTGCATATTGAATGTAAGCAGGGTTTTAGGGTTCAGAAATATGCATAATTCAGAGTGATCAACGGCCATGGCGTAGGCGCGGCGCCGCTGCAACAGGTCCTGCACCGCGCGCTCTTGCCGCTCCCGCGTGGCGCGGTGGTCGTCGAACACCTCGTACTTGACCTCGTCATCACTTTCGTCTCCGGCGGCGGCGGAGGTGGAGGCAGCGCGGGGGATGGGGGCGATGGGCGGGTGGAGGGGGAGGGGAGCCATCGGAGGGGTGATGGCGGAGGGTTGGGGCTTGGGGTTCTCCATCCCGGGGTTTGGGATTAGGGTTTGGAGCTGCGAGGCGGCGGTGGTGGTGGTTACCCAGACGGAGGCAGGAAGAGGACAGACGGCGACGGCTCTTTTCCTTTAAGCCTCCTTGCTAAGTCGGCTATCTCGCCAAACCCAACCCGGAGAAACAAGGAAGGGATTCTTTTCTCACAAATTCAAATTGGCTCCGAACTCACTTGGTCCTGGCTGAAAAAAAAAAAGAAAGAATAGTAAATATTTTTAAAATTCGGAAACAAATAGGTGAGTAACGACATATACAGGTTTTAGAAATGCGCGCCAAGTTTCCTACTAAAACCATCTGTATGCTCTGTGTAAAAACAAAATCAATGATTTTGTTTTTTTCACACAGCACTAAGAATGCCATTTTACCACGAAATTTGGTACTTATGTAGAAAATTTGTATAGGTTCATCACTAAAAAAATTCAGAATTTTTTAATGTTTTACTAGTTTTTCGATAATCCTATACGACTTGGAACGTACGCCCATGGTCGCTGGACCAACTCTAGTGCCTGACACATGGAAAAAGGGATCTCAAAGCAGTTTGCCCTTCAAGTCCCGATTTCTTCCAGGTCCCGGCACCTAGCATCCTCCAGCGACTCACGCTCACGCCTGCTGCCTCCCATGGCCGTAGCCGCAATGTCCCGTGTCATGGATTCGCTGCGCTGCCCCAGGAGCGCATCTTTCTTGCTCTACCGTGTTTTCCACATATGCAGCGGATGGAGAAATTGCAAGCGAATACAACAGAAAGCACCACACATTCAGAAGGAGAACAAAATTCAGCCAACAATTAAAAAATCATCAACTGTCCTCAACTAATTAAGCTGAGTTCCTGATGGTGCATCTTCGTGAGTAAAAGATCTGTCGGAGTCAGTGGCGGACGCAGGAAAAAATTGGAGGGTGGGCACACTCCAAATTTTTTTTGGCAAATGACAATATAAACAACAAATCGATGCACGACATTGTATATCAATACATATTTCTCAAATTTGCGTGATCCAAATGCAAAATAGTTCAAACACATAAATAAAGTCTTACATGATACAATATAGTATAAATAGAAAATTACATCACTTTGTTTCATGTTTCCGAAAAACAGACGCAATATGGCTATTCCTCTTCATAATGAATCCTACAATTAGAAGAAAAATGAATAAACAACATATACAATCAATTGGTTGCTAGTTTGAGACAAGAAATTATCAATTTACACAATACATTGGGGCTTATTCGGTTTAGTTTTCGGCATTTCCAATACTAGCAAAAATTGGGCTTATTCGGTTCAGTTTTGGGTCAAATTACACAATACTAGCAAAAATACGATGTCCACTAACTCTTTTCTGAGACGAGCAGACAGGGAAATCAGTATACGAGCTTGGTCGAGTATATGAGGAAACCAGTATTGCACGACGTCAAAAATACCTTCGGCGGAGGCTGGCCCTAGTCGAGCTTGGTCGAGCGGGCGGCGGCGGCCGGCGGGGGAGCCCTACGCGGGGGCGGCGCCGCGGGGGAACCCAGGGCGAGGGCGGAGGCCGGCGGCAGGGGAGCCCAGAGCGGGGGCGGCGGCCGGCGGTGGGGGGATCCAAGAGCGGGGACAGCGGCCGGCGGCCGGCTAGGTCATCGCCATGTGTGTCGCGCCTCGCGACTTCGCGAGAACAAAGAACAGACGGAGAGAAGGTTGCCTGTTCGTAGTAGAGCGATGGAAAAAATTCCGAAGGAGAGGAAGAGCGGCCCAAGCTTAAACCTGCTTCATATCTGGGGGTGTAAAAATAAATCTCAAATTTCTGGGCCCACCCTGCCCACCCTCTGCGTCCGCCAATGGTCGGAGTGGCACCTAGCGACCCAAGTATCTCGAGTCATCTTGTCCAGTTGTGCTGATATGCAGCGAGCAAGGGAGTTGTGCTGTGAGGGCGGCGACGTGTCCGTGGACGGCGGGGGAGAGCAGCTAGCTCTGGCCGCCGGTGGATGCGCGACATGTCGACGAGGACAATTGCGGCGGCGGCGAGGAGACGGCATGGATCGCCGGAGAAGCGAGTGAAAACCGAATAAATTGCATCGCTGGAGAAGCGAGTGAAAACTGAATAAATTGGGAACAGGATCCACACTGCTTTGAGATCTGTGTTTCCACGTGTTGGCTTCCAGAGTTGGTCCAGTGAACAGGGGAGTATGACCCAGGTCGTATATGATTTTTCTCCGTAGTTAGTCCACTTTCCTTTTCCCCCATAGGCGACGAAGTGCACCATATACACTTCGTACCCAGATTCCTTAGGCCATGCACTATGTGGGTTCGATTCATGGAAAAAAGTTGTCAGATTGGAATCGATCCTGAACTGCTTAGGGCACCTTCAACGGGCTGGCGCAAAGGGACACCCCAATGTGTCACTTTTGGTCCGTTTGGGAGCGGACCGCGGACATGTTTTCGTTTTGGGGGTATAGGTGCCCTCAACGGCGTGGCGCAAAAAACGGATAAGGCGAAAACAAGGAATAATTTACATATATTAGGAGGGTTCAGTAATAGGGCCCCACGGGCCAGTGACACAAATTCGAGAAAAAAAACTTAAACCCTAACTATAGTGGGTTTGGGGATGGGGCTGGCTGCCTGCCGGAGTTGGCGCCACCGTGGCCAGGTACTCACCGTGGTCGTGGCCATCTACTCGTCGTCATCCGAGAGGATGACGTACGTCGGCGCAGAGAACAGGTGCGCCGGTGGACCTGCAGGCGCAGGCGGCGCCTCGGGCTCTTGCGGCCACGCCGGAGCAGGCTGCCACTGCCTCCGGGGCTGCCACGGCGACCACGGCACCTGGCGGAGGCCGTACGCCGCAGCCTCCTCCTCCTCCTGGCGGTAACCGCATCCGCCTCGTCCATGCGATGCCAGGCGGCCGTCTCGTCGTACCACTCCCACCCCTCCGCCTCCCGCTGCGCACGCTCCTGCTCCGCCGCCATCGTCGCCGCCGCCGCCTCCGCCGATTCCCGGAGCGTCTCCGCGAGGTGAGGCCACCGGCCCAGCTCCTCCTGGTTGGAGGCGTCGATGGCGGCTTGCAGGTTGGCCTCCTCGTCCTCCATGGGCGCTGGCGGGTCCTAGGCACCGCAGGCACGGGCACGCACTGCGGCCCGAGATGCCATCCATCTGGCAGATGGACGTCGCCCCACGGCAGGGGCGCGCGGATCTCCCAGTACATCTCCGCGACGTCCTTGGAGACGCGGGCTCGCGCGGCACGGCGGCGGGCATTGCGAGCCGCCCTCAGCTCCTGCCGTCGATCTGCGGCACGGCGGGCCGCGTCGGATGGCGGATGCGCGCGGGAGCTGCTGGCCTCCGGATTGTGGCGGCCGGGCTTGCTGAAGAACCATCTGGCTGGCTTCATGGCGGCCGGCGGCGGTCGGTGGTGGCTAGGGCTTGGAGTGGAAGCGTCGAGGTGGGGATGGATAGGGACGGGTGGGGAACGTGTCGAGTAGGTATCCCCATTTAAGAAGGACCAGGGGCGGCCGCGGTCGCTGGCACGTGGGCCAGGGGCGGACATGGGAGGACACAGCGCGTGTCCGCGTCTCCCCCAAAGCTGGCCCAAAATTGGGCCGCGTTTGGGGCGAAATCGCCTGTCCGCGTGGACACAAAGCCTTTTGCGCCAGCCCGTTGGAGCACCTCCCATGTCCGATCGGACAGATTCGGACAGGGCTGGTCCGTTTGCGCCAGCCCGTTGGAGGTGCCCTTACTAGGTGTGTGGAACCGCTTTGCATGTTGCCCATATGCATGCATGCAGTTTCTGACAACTCTTCCTTTTCATTATTCTCTCTTTTCATTATTCTCTCAATGTGAGCCAACTTGCATGTTGATTCCTTTGAACCGAACCAACAATTTGGTTCGCTTTTCTTGTCAGGTGCTTTGAGCCCGCTCTACTATGTGTGGAATCGAACCTTTGGTTCGCTTTTGGATCATATAGATTATAGTGGATGGTCTAATATTCCTGGATTTGTAATTTTTGTTCAATAAAACTTGTATGGAAAATCTTCTTTGAATGTTGCACAAAATCACAGAAAAAATGAAAATGTTAATTTGTCTGAAATGTAGGCTGTGTTGCAAAATTAGAAGGACCTCCAAACCGCCATGGCCCCACCCAACAGGCCACTCCGATTCCGATTACTGTAGACTACAGTTTTCAGAGGCTCTGAAACTGTAGGTATCGAACCCGGTAGGACGATTCTTTTCTCTCCTTTTTTCTTTTCTTTTCTTTTGACTGCTGATTCGGTACGGGAATTCTTGTCCGAGTCGAATTCGACCCTAGCCATCACCCATCCATCAGCCTATATGAAGAGGCCCCGTGTGCTCAGTACGAGCACATCCTGATCCAGAAGTTCTCGCCCTCGCATTGTATTCATCAGCGTTGCGAGTCCGTCCGTTCGTTGGTGCAACCGCAGCTGGTAGCTAGACATGGCCACCGCGAACGAGCATGTCTGGGCGTCCGATGAGTGGGCGTCCGAAGAGGAGGAGGAGGAGGAGGACGACGACGAGAGCGGGAGCGACATGGAGTTCGGCGAGTTTGATCTGACCGGGGCGCGGAACCTGCAGTACCAGCAGATCGTCGCCGCATACGAGGAGGACGACGACGACGCGGACGGGTGCGGCGCGCGGAACCTGCAGGACCAGCGGACCGTCAACGGGTACGAGGACGACGACGACGATGCGGACGGGTGCGGCGCCCAGTTCTCGGTGCGCCCGTACCGCGGCGGCCTGATCTCGGGCGAGATGGGGAACCTGCGGCTGTCGGGCTTCGAGGCACGCTCCGATGGCCCTGAGCTCACCGACCAGCACGAGCTGACGTCGCACGACATGCAGCGCCTCGTGCACCTGGCGCTGGAGGGCGGCGAGAGCGAGAGCATGGAGGACGACGAGGCCTACCAGCGCGCGCTGGCCGGCGGCACGCCCGTGTCACGCGACGCACGCGCCGTCATGGTCAGCCAGGCGCTGCAGCAGTCCACGAACCAGCAGCAGCAGCAGCAGTCCAAGCCGCCGAGCCAGATCTTTCCGATGCGTACCGGATACTGATGCACGCCGGAGTGAAACCAACTCTTTTTGGGGAAATCTATGTTTAGAACGGTCTGAACTTAACCTTAGCCGGCGGACCAATTAAATCTATTTCTTCTGGGTTTCATTGCATGCAAACGGATCACTTAAGTGATTAAGACCGATCTTATCGGAAACGTTCTATAGAATCGGTTAAATGTAGAACATTCTACGTGTAGTCGCGTCCCTCTTTTTTATGCGTCTTTTTGTTGTTTCCATAGGTTGTAGCTTGGAATTCCCCAATATCGTTTAATGTTAACTTACTCATCTATGTAATAGTTCATCACTTTATCTAAAAAAATGTAATAGTTCATCAAGGATGAAACCTGTTTCACTCAAATTGTAATAGTATGTCAAATCTGACTATGTAGCTGTTGAAGTTCAATCATATTTTCTTGGTGCATACTTTCTTTGTACGAAATTTGAGCTGCATCTTATACCATAGGTCAAGCAAAACAGAAAATCATATTTTATTGGTTCATATTTTCTTTCTAGGAAATTGGAGCTGCATCTTATACCATAGGTCAAGCAAAACAGAACCAATCTGAAATTGTATGTCGAATCTGAATGATTCGTTATAGCATCTTCGTCCCTGCCGATCTTCCGCTCCCGCCTACCGACGACGGAAGATTTCTTCACGTTCACCTTCGGATTTCTTCACGTTCACCTTCGGATACCACGGTGACGATCCCACCTCCTAGTCCCCCACCAATTCCTGTCAGAGGAGATGCAAAGATTCTCACTCTCGCTTATTGGAAGCGTCGGCAGAGTCGGGGCCTCTGGTCTGCCGCGCTGGTCGGCCAATCCAATCCATAATCTTGGCCGTCTTTTCCGGTATTTCTTGCCTTCTTTCGATCTACTCCGTACTTCCGAACCTGTATCTTGATTACCATGCTTTTTTTTTGGATCTGGATTCTAACCATGTAGAACGATACCCCATGCGTATCTCTTAAGAAATCTAATAAATGTATGAAATACTATAAAGTTAACTATAGAAAATGGAAGAAAAAAGTTCACTTGATTAGCAAAGCTAATTCTGGTGTTCCCCTAACACATGATTTAAGCGGAATGGTGTGATCTTATCATTCAAACGGCAAAAAAAGAATGACGTGGACAATTTGATGCCTAAAGAAAAAGATGATGTAGATACATGCATGTAGCGATAGAAAATAAGTAATGAATGTTAATTAGTGGAATGACATGGACAATTGGTTGGCTAAAAGAGTAAGTGATGTGGATGGCTTGCATGTTGAGATAGAAACACTAATTACAGTTAGTGGGGTTTTACTTTATGAGAAGTATAGATTTGGGGTCTGGGTTTTGATTAATTTATTTTTCTATCGAGACTCTGCCCAATTTTTGGGTTTTCTGAAGATCTTATTCGGAAGGAAGGAAAATCAAACATTTTTTACATCGCACGATACCCATCTCTTAGAAAGAGAAAGGAATTGATATTTTTGGCATATAAATTGAAATCGTTTTGAGCGGGAGGCTAAGATTGACATTTTTGTGCTGACCTTTGGAACCTGGAAGTGAGAGGAATCAGACGCGCTTTGCTGTTCTGCCACCATAACCTTATATATAAAGGAGGGACATGACCACCCCCAATCCAGCGCGCCACGTCACACTTTTTTCCCTGGCCGTCAGATCGAAGCAACGGACGGCCAGGATCGAGCCACGTCGTCTCCAGCGCGCGACATTGTTCCTCGCAACAGTACGCGCGCGTTTCTACCAATAAGAAAGCGCCACGTCACCCGGTCACCACCGGTGGAACCGGTTTCCAGCCGGTGACCCCTCCGGCACGATTTTTGGCGCAGCACTTTTACGAACCCCCCTCCCCCCGCAAAGGACTACTTTACAAATTTCAGATACGTCAGGGACCTCTGTGCAAAAACGCACCACATCTCCCCTTCCCTGCTTCTTCTCCCGCGACGGCCCGAGGTCGCCGCTGCCGCCGACGCTCGCCGCCGCCGCAACGCTCCTCCCCGCACGAATCCGAGCGCACGGAGAGCTCCGCCGCCACGCCCTCTCCTTCCTCCCCGCAGATCCGTTGCTGGCTCGCACAACTCGCGCCGGAATCGCCGCCGAACTGGGTTTGCCGCGTCCGCCGCGTTCGGTGGCCGCCAGCACCGCTCCGGTGACCTAAATCCAGCGGCGCTGCCGCCTACGACCAACCCGGCTCCGCGCGCATCCGCGGCGCCCACCCACGCGTGCCATCTCGCGGTGGCGAGGAGCGCCCGACCGGCCGGGCTGCCTCCTCTGACCCCGTGGACGCCGACGCCGACCAGAGCAGCGGCCATCGCACCCCGCAGAGGCGTGGACGGCGCGCGTCCCGCGGAGGCGACCGGGAGCAGCCGGCGCCGGCGGCGAGCCCGCTACGTGTGTGTCATAACTCTGTTATCTGATTACTGAAGCTGTTGCTTAGTGTTATTCGTCATGCTCAAGTTCAGTTAGCGAACGACCAGGATGGTGGACACCTCTTCGCTGGAGAGTATCGGAGGGCTAGCATTCTGACGACTACAATCTATCTCTGAAGCTGTCGCTATCACTCTTTTCTTTCGTTGACTCCGTTGCATCGGAGCTTTATATGCCCAAGCTTGTAAACGATAGACAATTATGCGAATATTCTCTAAGCAATAAGAACTCCAGCGCCGCCGCCGCGTCTCGGCTCGGCTCATCTCATCTCTTTCTCTGAGTTCACACCCAATTTCTGTCTATTTTCTCATCCCATGCTCTGCAATTCTTCAAGTTATCTGTGGTTGTGTCAAAGTGGTATCAGAGCTGCGATCTTGGCCTCAGTTTTGGCGATTTGATTCAGATCTGGCGAGGGTTTAGTGATTTATTCTCTAGTAAAATTCCGCAGCCGATTTGGACAATTCGAAGAACTGAGGGTACTGTGGAGGCGTAGAGGCTGCGAGTCAAGAACTGGTTGGGGAACACACTGTTTTCCTGGTAAAATCCTAATTCTGACGTCGTTGACTCTGAGTGGTGATGGGGAAGACGAAGAACACCGGAGGCGATGAAGAGAATCCTGTTACGCGAAAGGAGTTCGAGACCTTTGCGTCGGAAATACAGAAGAAATTGGACGCCTTTGCACAGACTCAGTTGGAAATGGCAAACGTGCAGGCAGATACGGGAGAGAACCCTAACAAGGTGCAGGCAGAGACAAACAGCAAGCTGGATAAACTATCAGAGATGCTCACCAGTCTGGTTGTCAGGCAAGCAACTCCACCTGATTTCAGAAATCGGCTGGATTTAGACAGAGGTTCAAGCGTGCGTGGGAATTTTGAAGCTGGCAACACATCTGGACAGCAGCCAAGGACTAGCAACCCAGAGACACTTGCAGTAACCACAACTGCTGCTGCAACAAGTTTCCCCATGTTGACTGCATCTGGGGTTTGCACTCCAGTTTACACATCAGCAGTGAGGACAACCATTCCTTTACTGGCAAATCTTGTACCGCCTGTTCTGAGCAACCCAATGACAATTGCACATAATGGGCAGATGCAGTTCATGCCACCTCCAAATGCTGAATTTTACTTGGGAGGAAATGGGCCCGGTAACCTACAAGGGAGGAATCTGTTCCAGGAGCCAGACTATCAACCCATCAATAATAGGGGTGGATATCAAGAGAGAAGAGGTAGAAATTGGAACCAAGAGGGACAGACATATCAGCACAGGCATTTTGCAAAAGGACCGAAGATGGACTTCCCTGAATTTGATGGAAGTCAGGCAGAAGGTTGGATAAAGAAGGCAAACAAATTTTTCAAGCTAGCACAAACCCCTGACGATCAAAAGGTGGAGATAGCCTCACTATACTTTGTGGGCAGAGCAGATACTTGGTTAGATGGTTCTGGGATTGAAACTGATGAGATTCCATGGGCAAGCTTTTGCAGGAAGCTTAAGAAGAGGTTTGCCGAACAGTCAGAGTATGACTTGGTATCTGTATTCCATAAGATTCAGCAAACAACGACCGTTGATGCTTACATCGATGAGTTTGAAGAAACAATAAGAGGAGTTAGGAAGGGAAATCCTAATCTACCTGAGGACTACTTTGTGAAAAGCTTTGTAGCTGGTCTCGAAGAATATGTACAAAACTTGACACAAGTCCAGAGGCCTGACAGTCTGCATGAGGCATATTGGCTAGCAAGAAGATACGAACAATCAAATCCATTCAGGAAGAATTACTCTGCAACTAATTCATTCTCACCAAGACCTACCGGAATGCAAGCAAAATTAGGGGGTTTTAACAGGAGCAGTGGGTACAGACCGGTAAAAGCTGCAAATACTCTAGTGGAAAATAAAACTGAAGCCAAAACAGGGAAGAATGAAGATTGCTTCAGGTGTGGAGAGAAGTGGTTCCCGGGGCATAAATTTCAATGCAAGATGAACAGGCAGATCAAAGCCATGATAACACTGGAAGATGATGACAGTGACACCCCAGAAGACGAAACACCGTCTGATACAGAGGAACAAAAACAGGAAGAAAAGGAAGAGGAGAGACCAAATGGAAAAGCAATAATATCTATGCATGCTGTCCAAGGTACAGTTTCAGCAGTCAATACCTTTGTTATACAGTTGCAGATCGGGAAGGTAAAGGCTATGGCATTGGTGGACACCGGAAGTACTGGGACATTCATTGATTCCAAATTTGCTATCAAGAATAAATTGCCCATTACTAGTGTTGAATCCTTGTCAGTAATGGTGGCAAATGGTCAAGAGCTAATGAGTACCTCGCAATGCAGCAACTGTGAGTATAAGATACAAGGGAAGCAATTCACCTCTGACTTCAGGTTAATATCATTAAAAGGATACGATGTTATCCTGGGAACAGATTGGATGTTAGAACACAGTCCTGTGGAGTTTGACTTCAGAAAAGAAGCTAGAGGTTTAACAATTGTGCATTATGGCAAGGAAAGGGTGAGGTTCAAAGATGAGTTCAGTAAACAAAAACATGGTATCATCGTTGGAGGAAAATTACCACAAGCACTCAAGAAAGGAGTAGTAGCAGCGGTTGTCCAGCTAAATTTGATTAGGCCTACGGACAACAGCAAGACAGCTACAGTAACTGAAGTGGATGCTATACTGCAGCAGTTCACAGAAGTTTTTGAGGAGCCTAAGGAATTGCCACCATCGAGAGAATGTGACCACGCTATACCCTTACAGGAAGGCTCAATTCCTGTTAACATCAGACCCTATAGGTTACCACATTATCAGAAGGAGGCCATGGAAGGAATTATTGATCAGTTACTACGGTCAGAATTCATAAGGCACAGTGTCAGTCCATATTCATCACCAGCCATCCTCGTAAGGAAGAAAGATGGGACTTGGAGACTGTGTATTGACTACAGGCAGTTGAATAGAATGACTATTAAAAACAAATATCCCATACCTGTGATTGAGGACCTTCTCGATGAGTTAAATGGTGCCAAATGGTTCTCCAAAATTGACCTCAGGTCTGGATATCATCAAGTTAGGATGCAAGAAGAAGACATTAAGAAGACTGCTTTCAGCAATTACTTGGGTCACTACGAATTTGTGGTGATGCCATTTGGGCTCACAAATGCCCCTGCAACATTTCAATCCCTGATGAACACAGTGCTGGCACCATTCTTGAGAAAATTTGTGTTAGTTTTTTTTGATGATATCCTGGTATACAGCAAGAGTCTAGAAGCGCACAAGGAACACTTGACTCTGGTATTACAAACATTGCAGAAAAACAAGTTGTTTGCCAAAAGGAGCAAGTGTGAATTCGGCCAAAGGAAGGTAGAGTACCTGGGGCATATAATCAGCGAAGAAGGGGTAGCAACTGACCCTGTAAAAGTGGCAGCAATGGTGAATTGGCCAGTCCCAACCAATGTATCACAGTTGAGGAGCATTCTGGGCATGATAGGTTATTATAGGAGATTTATCGAGAATTATGGGTTGATTTGCAGACCTCTGTTCTTAGCCCTAAAGAAGAATGGATTTATATGGGGAAGTAGCCAGCAACAAGCTTTTGAGAAACTCAAGGACATTATGACTAAAGCACCAGTATTAGCATTACCAAACTACACAAAACCCTTTGTGTTAGAAGCTGATGCTAGTGGTTTTGGAATTGGGGCAGTGCTAATGCAAGAACACAGACCTATTGCATATATGAGTAAGGCCATTGGGCCAAAAGCAGGTGGACTATCAACCTATGACAAAGAGGCTTTGGCAATAATCGAAGCATTGAAGAAATGGAAACATTACTTCGCCGGGTCTAAGATGATTATCAAAACGGACCAACAAAGCCTAAGGTATATCCAAGAGCAGAGATTGGTAGAAGGTGTACAACATAAACTATTAATCAAACTGCTAGGGTATGATTATGTGGTCGGATACAAGAAAGGAAGGGAAAATAAGGCAGCCGATGCTCTCTCCAGACAACCATTTGTCTCTGAACTGACAGCAATAACGACAGCAAGTCCTCAGTGGATAACTGATGTACTTGAAAGCTATATCGACGATGTGCACTGTCAAGAATTGATCACTAAGCTGTCTGTCAATCAAAATGCAGAGGAAAATTATACTCTGCGAGCTAGGATTATCAGGTACAAGGGAAAGGTGTTAATTGGAAATAAAGGTGAACTGAGACAGAAGCTCATCGCTTCCTTTCATGACTCTGCTTTAGGTGGTCATTCCGGAGAAAATGCCACATACAAAAGAATCAAATTGGTGTTCCATTGGCAGGGAATGAAGAAGGATACAGTTACATATGTAAAGCAGTGCGCTGTATGCCAGATAAACAAGAATGAACATACTCCTTATCCTGGTTTGTTGAGGCCATTGAGAGTACCTGAAGAAGCTTGGAGTCACATCTCCATGGATTTCATCGAAGGCCTACCAAAATCTGATGGAAAGGATGTAATACTGGTGATTGTGGATAGGCTAACCAAGTATGCGCATTTTATTGCCCTAAGCCATCCTTACACCGTAGCTCAAGTAGCTAAAAAAAATCGTGGAACAATTATATAAGTTGCATGGAATGCCTGCGGTTATAGTCACGGACAGAGACAGAATTTTCACAAGTGGACTTTGGACTGAGCTGTTCAATGCTTTGGGAGTGAAAATGAACTTCAGTACATCCTACCACCCTCAAACTGATGGGCAGACGGAGCGAGTTAACCAGTGCCTAGAGAACTATCTGAGGTGTATGACCTTCACTAGTCCTAAGAAATGGGCTCACTGGTTACCCTTAGCCGAGTGGTGGTACAATACCAGCTATCATAGCTCTTTGAAGACGTCACCTTTCCAGGCGCTGTACAACAAACCACCCCCGCAAGTAACAGAAGTGGTGTTACCAGATGATCCTAGTGAAGAAGTACAGGATCTATTGCAACAAAGGCAATTGGCAACTGAAGTAATCAAGGAAAACTTGTTGAGGGCTCAGGACCGAATCAAAAAGTACGCTGACATGAGCAGAAAAGAGAGACAACTAGCTGTCGGAGATATGGTTTATCTGAAGATACAACCCTACAGGCACACTTCCTTGAGCCTACATCGTGTTCTGAAGCTACACTCCAGATACTATGGACCTTTCCGGGTGATCGAAAAGATTGGAGAGGTAGCTTACAAATTACTACTACCTGAGGGGTGCCAACTACATCCTACCTTCCATGTCAGCCAATTGAAGAAGCACATAGGGAAGAAGGCTTTGCCTAGTAGCAATTTACCTCTGATCGAGGCTGAAGGCAACATCCAAGTGTACCCAGCAGTAGTGAAAGGAAGGAGGGTCATCCCTAGAAACAATGAGCCAGTGGTTCAGTGGCTTATACATTGGGTCAATCTACCAGAGACGGCAATGACGTGGGAAGATGCTACTTTTATTGGCAAGGTGTTTCCTCAGTTCTATGCAGAGACGGTGCAGCATACTTGAGGACAAGTATGATTTCAAGAAGGAGGCAATTGTCATAACTCTGTTATCTGATTACTGAAGCTGTTGCTTAGTGTTATTCGTCACGCTCAAGTTCAGTTAGCGAACGGCCAGGATGGTGGACACCTCTTCGCTGGAGAGGATCGGAGGGCTAGCATTGTGACGACTACAGTCTATCTCTGAAGCTGTCACTATCACTCTTTTCTTTCGTTGACTCCGTTGCATCGGAGCTTTATATGCCCAAGCTTGTAAACGATAGACAATTATGCGAATATTCTCTAAGCAATAAGAACTCCAGCGCCGCCGCCGCGTCTCGGCTCGGCTCATCTCATCTCTTTCTCTGAGTTAACACCCAATTTCTGTCTATTTTCTCATCCCATGCTCTGCAATTCTTCAAGTTATCTGTGGTTGTGTCAGTGCGCCGCCGCGCCGATTGGGGCCCCCATGACGTCTCTCCTCCGCACAGTCCCCGCCCTCGCGCCCCCACCTTTGTCCGCCCGGGAGCCGCGGCGGCCGTGCGCCACCTCCTTCGCCTGCTCGCCGCTGCCTAGTTTTCGAGGATGGGTTACCACCGGAATAGGCGCGGGTGTGGATCCTCCTCCTCATCGTCCACACGCCACACCAAGCAAGAAGAAGCCTCGCGGTAACTCGACTTCTTCCTAGCGCTAGCTGGTTTCCTGTCCAAATAGTTCTCCCTTTTTTGGCTCCGCTCGGTTGCTCGAATTGTCGTGTTTAGCTGATTTCAGTGATGCACTCTACGTCGATTGAAGTTCCGAATCTAGATTGGAGCACCAGAATTTTTATTCTTACGAACTGGTGTAAGCTAGCCTTCTTCTGTCTTCAATTTCAGCGATGATGGTCCGGGGACGTCACTTCCAAGGCAGGAAGGTACAAATTCCATGGAATTTCCTGGTTGCTTTATGGATAATTCTTGCTCTAGAAATGCCTATGATTGATAAATAGCTGTGTATTTACACGAAAAAATCTGCAGCTCTTATCAAGTGTTCGCTGTGATCATATTTTACATTTTACAGAATTTGATAACTCATAAAATTAGAGCTACTTGAATGCAGCTTCGCGAGTATATAACATGTATGCCGCCTGCAAATCCATATTGGGACTCATCAGCTTCACGAAATTGCTTTACACTATTCCTGAAATCTTATTGTTGATAATGCTATTTGGTTTTCTACGCAGACAGCACCGGAGAGGAACCTAATAGCCCAAAAATTCAGCTTGCAATGTGGGTAGGTGTAATGATATCAAGTGTTCTTATTGGTGCAAATGATGCTTGAACAAATGCAATTACACAATAAATTTGAGGAGAAATTCGCTTTATGATCACATTTATTTCCTCCTTATTGGTCTTGCTTGTGCCTACTTATCATAGTGTCTACATGTTGCCAAAACCAATAGCGCTTTCCCTTTTCGATTTCAGGTTGCACAGGAATTGATGAATGGAGATCAATATTGTATTACTGGCATAGAATTGTTGCCTATTGGTGTGCCTTGGTAATGCACATGTATGTAGCCTGATATAATCTTATTCTTACTCTGCATAGTCTTGATTCTACACACAGAGCAGTTGTTTGCTGTCAAAACGTTGGTCGTACTGTTGCATCTTATGTATGATTGTGTCATTGTGTGTGGCTTGAGCTCTCCAGAACTTGGTCTTAAAATCTGTCATTTTACTGAATATGTGCTCGCGTGCTGGAATGTTGTTATTCTGCTAAATATGTGTACAAATGTTGTCAGTTTCGTTGCTGTCATGCTGCTGAAATTTGCATAAATTGTGCTGTAATATAAATCTGTCATTTTTGCTGTTGCTGCACTTCACTTACTCCATTCATGTTGGAAGCTTTAGTTTGTGGACAAGATTGGCTTCGAAGAGGGACTCCTATTGACATCCAAAAGAACATTGAGGAATTAGCTAAAATGGAAAAAGGTAAAATATTCCCACATTCCATTTGTGAATTCCTTTTCTTGCACCATTCCATTATGTTTTTGATAGCTTACTGAATTTTGCTTTCCATTGTTTATAGAGATAATTGAAGAATTTTGTTAATATTTGCATAGTTGTGTAATTCTTTTACTTGAGTTGGCGTAGAAAATGTATACTCACCGTAAAAACTTCTCATGAAAACACAACACTCACACGACACTGACACTGACAGATTGGTCGCCAGCTGACTTCCGTGCCATAACCATGATCTTGCCCTTTAGTTTTTAGTCAGTGTATTCATTTTGTCGCATTTTTCAGTGAAAATGCCCTTCATTCCAAAGGGAGTTGCTACCATTGTACTGATACGGCTCACACTGAACTCATACATCATCAGAACATTTCGCCAAGCAGCGGTTCGTGAACATAGCAGCAAGCCAGCGAGATATCATGTGCAGTACACCGATTTAACTTAATTGGTCCCTCGCTCCATCTGATGGTTCAATCCTATCTGTCCTGAACACGGGGATTTCCTATTCCAGGTTTTGAAGCATAGACGAATGCAACAGTGTTTCTGGTTCATTTATTTTGGTTCAGGTTTTGATGCGTACAACAGTACACAGTTCATCCTATTTTGAGGTTTTGATGCATAGATGAATGAACCATCCACCTTTGTTATATTGACGGTCGCATCCTTCAGAGTACGTGATATTTTGACATGTTAGAAAGATTGTCGAAGACCATTGATGCAAAATTGTGGGTTATTTAGCTTGATTTTCTATACCAATGCCCCTGTAGTAATTCTCCAGCAGTGAGTTTAACATCATGTTCTTAATCTTTTTCCCATTTTTCCTTGCAGGTCTCAGATTTCGTTTTCCAGTGCCCTGTCTACAACGAGTCCCTTGAGGTAAATTACTACTTTCCTCTTTCCCCGTCAAAAAAACAATGTATTTGCTCTTCTTTTTTTGTTAACAAAACAGTTAAATGCATGTGTTCTAAAGTTTAGAGACTGGCTGTAGGTAAATATGTACATAAGTTCTGATTCTTATGTTGTACTATGGCTCGGATAGTATGATTGGAAGTTAATTTACATGTGTTTCCGAAATAATTTTTTGGTAATGTTTGTACTGACATTGGCCAGTAGGAGCATAAAAATATGTACAGATGTTCCCTTGTGTTTTAAAGCCCTCAACTGATTAATAGTCAGTGACATTCAAAAAATGCCCAACATTAATAATATGCAAGTATCTAAAACTGGACACACATGATATATGTTCATTGAGACCTTCTCTTCTTAATTTATAGCTCGATATGCTAAATAAGAGGTTATACCGCTTTGCAATTGCGCCATGTTAATTTCCCAGTATTTTATTTGACTAACATTTCTGTAAATTTTATGCGTGCATATCTGAAAAAAAAGAGAGGATATACTTAATTGGTCATGTCGTGTGTATAGCAGTGGAGAATCGGTGCCACAATTGTTTTACTCTTCATTGATAAGCATAGTTAATTATTTTCTAAAACCTATAAATCATTGTTGACGCTTCTGTCCTCTATTGATTCTTTTTGGAATTGTGTGGCTGCGTACCTATAATTGTTATGTTCCAGCATGTTCACGGACTATTTTTATCTTCATATACTTTACTTTTTGCTACCTGTTTTATTATCCAACACTATCATCTTTATGTCGTTCCTTCCCATTGTTGCTTTATGCTAGGATCTGCTATTATTTTGTGCTTCTGTCTATTTTGCTTACTCTCAAAACCGAATCAATGTCCCGCTTAATTATACACTCAGATAAATCTTTTTGTCACCACAGGTTCAGCGTGTCGCCGCGCCACATTCCCTAGTACATGGAATGGATAAAGCAGAGACGAAAAAGGCAGCAGAGAAGAGCAATCCCATCGTGGCGACGACGACAGTAACAGAAGATATATATTGCATGCCAATCATTTGGGGGAGCAGCCACCGTGATGGCACTATATACAAGGGAAGATCATACTGGGAAAAGTATCACCATTTTGATATTGCTGACCGCACATAAAGTAAGTATAATACAAATTTGTTTGCTTGATTTTATTTATTTCTTGGAAATTTAGCAGCCCTAATCTTTTGATATATTTGTACTAAAAATCTTGAGGTAACTGCAATCTTTTTTTATTAGAGTATACTACAGGTGGCCTGGGCATAGTTGTAACGGTGTCGCCTACAAGCCGTGCCACCGACGTGCCTCTGGCTATTATTGCAAACGACATGTAAGAAGTTAAGAACACCTCTTAACAAGAACAAAGTTGGTTTAAATTTCATCGAGCGATTCTCTTAAACATTTTGTTCATTGGCCATGTTTCATATATTTAATATTCTATGATTCGCAATATTACAAGCGTATGGTATTGGCATAGTTTTCAAAGCAGTGTTAGACATGTAATACGTGGTATATACGTATGGAGTAGTACTCCACCGTATATCCACAAGACTTGTACGCCACGCCAGGGGCTCTTCCTGTGCTCTATATAACACGTACCCGGGCCTCCCAACGGAGGTATCGTTTCCGCCTAAAACCCTAGAAGTTCAATATGGTATCAGAGCTCCTCTTCTCCACGACCTAGCCGCCGTCAAGATCCA
The DNA here is from genome assembly GCA_947311845.1 of Poa pratensis. Classification (NCBI taxonomy): domain Eukaryota; kingdom Viridiplantae; phylum Streptophyta; class Magnoliopsida; order Poales; family Poaceae; genus Poa; species Poa pratensis. The sequence continues at coordinate 37,855,109 of CAMZMU010000073.1, forward strand.
AAACCACAATCGCTGCCGCCGCCGTAGTTCTCCCTGCCGCCGCCGCCGCCTCAAAGCCCAAACCACGATCAAAACCACAACCAAACACCTAAGATCTACAGCAAATCCCACGATCTACAAAACCAAGACCCACGATCTACAAAACCTACACCACGACCCAAAAACCTGCCCGTGATTCCATGGGTTCTACATCAACAACACCCTGCGGCATGGCTACCGCCCTAGGATCTCCTCCGACACAGAAGCTCACCCGAGGAAATTTCCTCTTCTGGAAGACCCTTGTCTTCCCGGCGCTACGCAGCGCCCAGGCCATGGGGCTACTCGATGGCTCGGATGCTACACATGCAAAAACCATCGAATCTGAAGATGACAAAGGGAGGAAGACCACCGTTCCCAACCCTGCTCATGCTGCCTGGGTCATCCGGGGTGCGGCGGTTCTCACATTCCTGCTCAACTCCTTTTCGCCGGAGGTGCTCGCGCATGTGGTCGGGATAGAAACGACTGCCGAGGTATGGAGTGTGATAAAAAGCATGTTTTCCTCACAGTCTCGTTCCAGGATCAACAGCCTACGAGGCTCCCTAAGCAGCACCAAGAAGAATGATCTCACCGCTGCCGCCTACTTCGCGGAGATGCGAGGTTTTGCGTCCGAGCTTGCCGCGGTTGGGAAGATCGTCGAAGAAGATGAGATGGTGGGGTACATCCTCAACGGGCTGGACGGCTCGTATGACTCCATCGTTGCCGCCGCCAACGGCAACCCTGGCACCACGCTTGAAGATCTCTTCGGGCAGATCTGCTCCCATGATGCACGCCAGGTCATGCTGGCCGACACTGGACAAGGAGGGCAAGGAGGTGGATTCTCCTCCTCCGCCAACGTGGCCCGGCGTGGTCACGACACTCAGGAGTACCCCCATGATAGCCGTTCGTTGGACGTCGACTGTGGACGCCAAGACAACCGCGGGGACCGTGGTCACCGTGGTGATCGTCGCGATGGAGGACGCCGTGATAGCGGCTACGGTGGCCGCCGTGATAGTGGTCGCCGTGACGATGGCACTGGAGGCCGTCGTCGTGATGATGGTGGCCGCCGCAATGGTGATCGCCGTGATGATGGTGGCAGGCGCGATGTAGATCGTCGTCGCCGCACCGATGGACGCCGTGATGGTCGCGATGGCGATCGTCGTCGTAACCGTGCCCCCACTCCGTTCGTGGACGTGACTTGCCAAATCTGCAAGATTCACGGCCACCCTGCCTCGGACTGTTGGTGGCGCTACAAGAACGATGACTCCGACAGTGGAAGTGATGGTGAAGACAAGGCCGCACACATGGCCTCGTACGGTGTCGATACAAATTGGTATTCCGACACCGGTGCAACTCACCACATCACCGGTGCTCTGAACAAGCTCTCCACCGCCGACAAATACAAGGGACGTGACCAAGTGCACACGGCCGATGGTCAAGGTATGCCCATATGTCATATTGGTCTATCAACTTTGCAAACCCCACATGCATCTTTACACCTACATAATGTCCTTCATGTTCCTAGTGCATCCAAAAACCTTATATCCATACACAAACTTGCTCTTGACAATGATGTATTTATTGAGTTTCATGCTTCTTTCTTTGTTATTAAGGACGAGGCAACAAGGAGAGTTCTGTTTAAAGGGCCGTGTCATGGTGGTCTTTACCCCTTAGTGCCATTCTCTACGGGGTCGTCCAAGCATGCTTGTCTTACAATAAAGCCGTCTTCATCCACATGGCATCGACGTTTAGGGCATCCTTCATCTTTCATTGTGCAACAAGTTTTTAGAAAACATGGTTTAGCTTATTCTCCAGAAATAAATCCTTACGTATGTGATTCTTGTCAACTAGCTAAGAGCCACCAATTACCATATCCTGTCTCTACTAGTATCTCTACTGTTCCTTTGGAGCAGATTTTTTCTGATGTATGGGGTCCTGCCCCAGCCTCTGTTGGCAAGCACACTTATTATGTAAGCTTCATTGATGATTTCAGCAAGTTTACTTGGATTTATTTGCTTAAAAAGCGTTCTGATGTTTATCAAGTGTTCCTTAATTTCCAACAACTTGTTGAACGCAAGTTTGATCGTAAAACCATAACCATACAAACTGATTGGGGTGGTGAATATGAAAAACTCAATAGTTTCTTTCAAAAAGTTGGCATCACACACCACGTTTCATGCCCTCATGCTCATCAGCAAAACGGCTCAGCCGAGCGTAAACACCGTCACATTGTTGAAGTTGATCTAGCTTTACTTGCTCATGCTTCCATGCCTCTTAAATTTTGGGATGAAGCGTTTCTTACAGCCACATTTCTTATTAATTTACTCCCTAGCAAAGTTATTCAGTTTGAGTCTCTTGTTGAACGTCTTCTTCACACTACACCAAACTATGACTCTCTACGTATTTTTGGTTGTGCATGTTGGCCTAATCTTCGTCCATATAACAAACGTAAACTTGCGTTTCGGTCTGCCCGCTGTGTTTTCCTCGGTTATAGTCCACGCCATAAGGAGTAAAATACCTTGAGCCGTCCACGGGACGTGTCTATATCTCACGTGACGTTGTGTTTGATGAAAACGTGTTTCCATTTGCTTCCATGCATAAAAATGCCGGTGCCCTTCTTTGCCAACAAATCCTTTTACTTCCCACCACCACCACCACAACTTTATCTCATGAGGGGATGCAAATGTCGATGATCATATGCCATTACATGTTGTTCCCGTCACTAATCATGAGCAGGCCGCTGAAGAACAAAAGATGAAATTTTGGTGCAAACTGATGAAGAAACAAGCCAAACAGTACACAAAATCATGAAGAAACAAGTTCAGAAGAAGACAACAGCAGCACCAGATCCGAGGCTGATTCAGGTGCTGCCGCGTCCTCAGATTCTGTGCGCACGGATCCCGGGGCAGATTCTCCTGCGTCTGGCACGCCCGGACATGCAGACGACGACGCGCCATCCTACCCGGCTGGCCACTCCGCGTCCTCCACGCCAGCGGACAGCGACGCCCACGACACCACGTTGTCCCTGCCCGTGTCGGGTGACACAACGCGTCATGATGGTGCTGGCGGGACCCCCACACGGTCCCCTGCCTCGCCCGCTGCTTCTTCTGCACACGACAACGACGGCGGGGCCTCCGACAGCACCTGCCTGCGCCACTCCCGTGCTGCCACGACGCCAACATCCAGTGCGGGATTCCGTAGCGATTTTGTCGCCGCGGTGGAATCAGCTGCAGCAGCGGTGTCGGAGACTGGTCCCAGGAACTAGGGGTGTCTCTCAAGAGCCAGGAAACGAGTAAGGGGCTGAACACAACGTCAAACAAATCCTCAACAACCTCGGCGACGGTGCTCGTCGAGCTCGGTGAGGATCATCACGACAGAGAGGTAACACGAGCCGCTACCCAGGTTCAGGCCCACCGTGAGGTGTAAAAGCCCTACGTCCTGCTAAGATGTATTGCACTGCTTGGAGAGGTTCACAGTACAAGTGTGCTTGCCGAGGGCACTGCTGTGGCTATGGTGGACTATGGTGGAATGAGCTCCGTCTTCTTCTCAGACGTAGCTCCTTGGTTGTGGAATGAGTTGTCGAATGCGGGATCCCCCTCCTAGGTCGTACACTGGCTCCTTATATACTGGGCTTGGTCCTCTTCCCCGAAAACTCCGGCGGGAAGGGATACCACAATGCCGCCGAATTGGAGCACAGCGCACAGCGTCGGGGGCGTCCATGGACACGGTCCATGGCAGGGAGCACGTCGTCTTGGCAGAAAAAGCCACCGTCCAACCAGGACGGTGGGCTGGCGCTGCAGAGCTTTGGGGCGCGCCCCACGTGACGTCGCAGTTGGAGCGTAGCGGCGGCCGGCCGCTTTATCACCAATTTGGCAAGTCTTGGAGTCCGCTTTGCTTGCCGCAGCTCCTTTGACCACTTTATACACGAGAATGGCAACTGCGGCGTCTTCGTCATCACGCGCAGGCGCGCGCGTCACTCTGCGGCGGGCGCAGAGCCCATGTGCGCTCTGCAGCGGCGCAGGAGCTTGCTTCCACTTGAAGGAACCCCGCGAGGCCTGAACCCTCGCCGAGGTTCTGTAGCCGTTGACTTCTCGCGAGGGAAAACCTCCCGAGGGGCGCGGAGACGCGCCAGGGCCTGAAGATCTTCTAGGAGAGGCCTTCGAGGCAGAGGTCCCTCTCGAGGCCTCCAGGCCGATCGTTTGGTCCTTAGCAGAAATGCTCGGTCGAGCAAATAAGCCCTCGCGAGGGAAAATGCCTCGCGAGGCTCGCCAGGCTGAACCTGGTCCTTAGCAGAAATTCCTGCGGAGCGTTCGAGGGCTGTGGCAGGCCGGCCCATGATACCCTGGTTTTCACTGGGCCGACAGTAGCCCCCGGGCCCGCGATGGGCACGTTGGAGCTCCTCAGGCGGAGGCGAATCGTCGTGGGCCCAAAGAAGCCTGCGAAGCCCGAGACACGTGGAGCGCACGGCCGGCACGATCCCACGATCTCCTCTGAAGTAACGGGCGTGGTGGTGGGTCCCGCCACGTCCCTGTAACGGCTCGATGAGCCGATATAAGGCGAAGAGCTCGGCGCAGGCGGCCATCACTTCATTCGTTCCCCTTTCATCTCCTTCCTCCCAGCGCTCAATCCCCAATCTCTCCTTCGCGACCTTGCTGCAATGGCGCCCAAGAAAGCCACCGCTGCTTCGAAGGGCAAGGCAGTGGCGCAGGGCGGCGGTCCGCTGAGCGCAGCGGGACGGCGACTTCGAGCCGGCTCTGAGCGGCTCCCGCTTCGAGACGGAGGCGCAGCTGGACAAGGTGCGCCACATGGCGGCTTCGAAGACCAACGAGCACGGCGCCACCGTGCTCAAGCGCGCGGGCAACTCCCACGGCAGCTTCTACCCCATCTTCATGCACTCTCTCTTCGCCGGCTCGTTCCCCCTTCTCCGATTTCTTCCTGGCGGTCCTGGAGCGCTACCAGATCCAGGTTCTCCATCTCCACCCCAACTCCATCCTCGTCCTCGCCATCTTCGCCTACCTCTGCGAGGCGTACATCGGCATTCCGCCTTCGGTGGACCTCTTCCGCAGCTTCTACGCGCTCCGGTTCACGGCGAACAAGGAGCGGTCAGGGTGCGTGTCCTTCCGCATCACCGATGGCATGAAGGGCGTCTACATCCCCATCGCGCGGAACGGCGAGACATCGTGACCAGCGTGACGAAGAAGGTGGAGGACTTCCGCAAGCGCTGGTTCCTCATGCAGTTCGGGAGCCAGAGCGCCTTCTTCGAGCTGCCTGAAGCGCCTCCGACGAAGAGGGCGAGCTGGGCCTCCAAAGGGCTCAAGGGCGCGACGCTTGGCCCTGTGGTGAGGCGCTTGAGGGACCTCCGCGAGGCCGGCCTCACCGGGCAGATGGTGGCCAAGGACTTCGTGAGGCGCCGCATCGCTCCGCTCCAGAGGCACGCGGACGCGATGTGGCTGTACTCCAACCAGGGGACAAGATGCGCCTGAGCGCTACCCTCTACACGAAGGAGGAATTGCACGCCCTCATGGAGACTCTCTTCACGTCTCCGACATCCCCGTGCCCACTGACCAGACTGTGCCGCTTCATCGGATCGATCTCGGGCGCCGCGTCTCGCATGTGCAGGCGATGCCGAAGTTCGATCAGTGGGGCCTGGTGCCTAAGGGGCACGTTGGGCCTCGCGAGGACCCGGAGTCTGCGGCGCAGGGGGCGCCAGTTGAGGGCGACGAGGAACGACGGAGACGCCCGCAGAGTCCGATGCGGGCGCGACCGGCGCCTCGGGAGACGCTGCTTCCTCGGCGGGGAATTCGAGCGCCTCGAAGAGTGCGGCGCCTGAAGCTGAGGTCCACGAGTCTCCTCAGGCAGCGGCGACGAGTTTGTGGTTGCCCCCTCGCGGCGTGTTGAGGGGGAGGAGGATAGCGACGATGACGATGCTTCGTCGGGCCACTGCGAGCCTCGCTCCAAGGCGATCCACGACAGGAACGCCGGGGCCCAGGAGGAGACAGAGGCACGGACGAGCGCGGGCCCAGTGCTCCGCCCGCGAAGCGGAAGAAGAGGAAGTGGGTCGACACCGCGGCGTAAGTTTTTGTACTCCTTTCCTGTTTGATGTTGTTCTTGGTGTGTATCTCTCGAGGGGTTTCTGAGTCTTTTCTCTCCAGACGCACCGAGGAGCCAAAGAGGCGGAGGCTCCGGAGACTTGGAGAGATCTCTGGCTCTGCCGCGGCGTCCGTGACGCCCACAACTGAAGAGGTGCACCACGAGGCCACCGCTTCCTCTCCCGAGGCTGCGACGCCACCTCCTGGGGCGGAGGAGCGCCACGAGGAGAGGGAGGAGGAGGCTGAAGTGACGACGCCGCCGCCTTCGCGGCCTGATGCCTCCCGCGCAGCAAGAGAAGACGCCGGAGGTGGACGCGGCAAGGACCACGCCGCCGGCGAAGGAGGGCACGGCGGGAACAGCTGCGTCTGCAGAGACGCACGCTGACGTCGACATGGAGGACACCACGGTGCCGTCGCCTCCACCGAGCTCGGGCCTTGGAGGGCCTACGGTGGGCGCTGAGGCTGCCGCGGGGACGGCCTCAGTAGAGAAGGCCAACCCTGCTCCTGAGGAGGAGGAGAGTGCTCCCCAGGGGCAGGGAAATGGCGGAGCTGACGGTGGGGGCGCCTCGAGCCCCCAGAAGGCTCCCAGTGCAGAAGGCGAGGGGGGCTCTCGCCAGAGCCCCCAGAAGGCCCCTTGCACGGAAGAAGAGGGAGGCTCCAGCAGAGCCCCCAGGCGCGCCTCGAGGTCACCCAGAGCCCAAGGCGCGATGCCCCGGAGTCCTCAGCAGGCGCTGGCGCTTCCAGGCCCTCTGGAGAATCGTGGGCCCTAGCCTTGCTGGGTCGGCGCCCTGTCGCAGCTCGCCGAGAGGCCGTCCTTCGCTCGGCGAGGGAGGTGCTCGATGGGCTCGAGGCCCAGCTCGCTGAGGAAGACCGCACCAGGGCGGAGGAGGTCGCCGAGCTTGCGCGGGGCTGGGCTTGCCTCCAGGAGACCGTGGAGCGCTGCCGCCGGAAGGACGAGGCAGCCCAGGCGCAACGCGAGGCGGCGCTGCGCTCTGCTGAAGAGATCCGCCTCAGCGTGGTCCGCGAGGTCGAGGAGACCCTTGCGGTCCTGAGCGCTAAGCGCGAGGCTCTCGAGGCGGAGACGGAGGCCAAGCATCAGGAGCTGGCGGCGCGCGAGGCGGCGGTCTCCACCAAGCACAAGGAGCTCCTAGACCGCGAGGCGGGAATCATTGCCGAGTCGGAGACCGTGCGGCAAGGCCTGGAGAAGCTCCGCGAGGACCTGCGTGTCCGTGAGAACCAGATGGTGCAGCGCGGGGCAGAACTTGATGCCCGCGAGACCGAGCTGCGCAAGCGCGAGGAACAGGTCGAACAGATCGAGAAGGATCAGTCCGCGCAGCGGGAGCACCTGGAGTCTCGCGAGAGCAAAGTCACTCAAGACGAGGCGTTCTACCAGAAGCGCCTCGCGCTGACCAACGAGAACCTCCGCAAGAAGGAGGAGCAGCTGGCGGCGGAGTCCGCGACCAAGGAGCAGCTCTTCCGCGACAATTGCAGGAAGGACTTCGCGGACAAGGCCAAGAAGCAGGAGGCGCGCTTCACGAAGAGACGCAACGAGCTCGAGGCCCGCATCAGGGAGCTTGAGGCTCAGAAGCAGCGATTCGACTCCCGCCTTCATGACGCTGTGGAGGCTCGGAAGCACGCGGAGCAGGACCTTGCCTCCTTGACGCAGGACATGAACGAGATGCAGCAGCAGGTGGGGCCTGTTGTGGAACTCGTCGAGGAAGCTCGGCGGAGCGCTCTGACTGCGCAGGTCTTGTCGCGCCAGCGGGAGCGCATGTTTGCTTCCTTGGTGAGGCGTGCGCGTGCTGTCGCGAGCCGCCTGGGGACCGAAGCCCCCAGGCTCTCTGTCGAGGGGAACCAGGACGTCGCCGTCTACCTTGGCTTCTTCGAGCAGCTCCTCACCAAGTTTGAAGAGGTCGTGACGAACCTCGACGACTTGGTCGACACCGAGAGCCGCGAGCTCCTTGGCGTCGCGATCGGCCAAGTCTTCGCCAACCTTGCACACCTCCACCCCGGCTTCGATTTCGCGTCTGTGATGGAGCCTCTGGAGAAGGAGCTCGCCGAGAAGCTGGACGCCTCGGTGTGGGACGACGTGGAGAAGTACACTCAACGCTTCAAGAGGGTCGAGGTTGAGGAGAGCGACGACGAGGCTGGTGCTGAGGAGGTGGACGACGAGGACGTCGACGGCGACGACGACAACCCCGCTGCTTAGGTTGCCCCTGTAGAGAGATGTGCCAAGGGCACCAGTTATCTTAAGATTTGTCACTTTTATTTCGTGCTGGTTTGTAAAGACACTTTAACTTTGTGCAAGTGTGGTGCCCCTCGGGAGGCCTTTTATCTGTTCCCTCATGTCTTTTTCGCTCTACGTCGTTAGGACCCTGCTCTTAGCGCAAATAGCACCGCCGCTTCGGTATGCCGGAGTCAGGGCTCGACAAGGCCGGGGGTGCGTAAGGCTTAGAGAGGTAAGAGCCCTCGAGGCGCGATGCTCAGGGGCTCCCCTTTGACGTGCAAGCAGCCCATGAGGCGTAAGAGAGAAAAGAGAGGCTCGAGGGGCGACAAAACCAGCGAGAGGGAAAAAGAGCTCATGAGGCGTAAGTTCTGGACTTAGCTCTGGCGAGACGCCTGCTTTGTAGAGGGTGTTGTGTTCCTGGTGAGGTGTTCTCCCTCTCGAGGCTGCCTGAGACTGGCTTGGAGCTTTTGGAGCCCTGCAAGGCGTCTTGTTCCCTGTGTTGGAGAGAGAGAGAGAGAGCGAACCCACAAGCAAAGCATAGTTGTACAACTCATGCGCGCTCATAGATTTCCTCATGGGTATCTCACGAGGAGAATAAGCACCAAGGTCCTTGGTGAGGTGACGTGCATGGGAGCTAACCCACGAGTCAGAGCTCTTTGGTGAGATAACGGTCGTGGGCGGAGAGCCACGAGTTAGAGCTCGGATCCTTTGGATTTTACGACGCTGCTGGGATGCTCCCGAGACACAGGCACCGTGCTCAGCCCCCGCTCGCGAGGTGCGCATGGGGAAAAATGTGAGCGTGAATGAAATGTAAGAAAGCAAACTCACCAAGCAATATTACATAACGGCGCCGAAGCGCAATAGGTTCATGATGACCTGAAATTGTTCATTACACTTGGCGAGGCCAAGACAAAGTCCGCCATGTCTGGGCATGGGGTTCCACATGGAGTGGCTGAGGCTTCCCGCGGCCCGTGGCACGCGTTGTAGGAAACTCTCAGTGGAGATGGCCCTCGTGAAGGGAAAGCTTGGTGAAGCTGGGAGGTGAAGACGCGTGCTTCCCTCTTGAGACAAAAAATGCCTGCCGCGACGTGATCACGGGTAGAACTTGCGTAGGTGCTCGATGTTCCATGGATTTTTGATCGGATCGCCGTCTTCCGTCTCGAGCCGCACCGCGCCAGGCCTGGCGATGTGCGCGACCCTGTAGGGGCCTTCCCACATGGGTGAGAGCTTGTGGAGGCCTTCTCTGGAGAGGATCCTCCTGAGGACGAGATCGCCTGTCTCGAGGGTGCGCGGCCGTATGTGGCGGCTGTGGTAGCGGCGCAGGTCTTGCTGGTACTTTGCCGCTCGGAGGGCGGCACGGCGACGTAGTCCATCGAGCAGCAGCAAGTCGTCGTTGTGGAGCTCCTCTTGGTTGTCCTCGTTGAAAGCAAGGATCCGTGGGGACCCATGCTTGATCTCGGTGGGGAGGACTGCTTCAGCGCCATAGACGAGAGCGAACGGCGTTTCTCCAGTGGGCTTCGTGGCGGTGGTGCGGATGGACCAGAGCACGGAGGGGAGCTCTTCAATCCAGTTCTTGCCGTGGGCCTTGAGGCGATTGAAGCTTCTTGTCTTGAGGCCTTTGAGCACTTCTGCGTTCGCCCGCTCAGCTGCCCGTTGCTTCGTGGATGAGCCACCGAGGCGAAGCAGAGCCGTGTGCCGAGACTCTCGCAGTAGGCCCTGAAGATGCCGCTGGTGAACTGCGAGCCGTTGTCGGTGATGATGCGATTTGGCACGCCGAAGCGACAGGCCAGGCCTCTGATGAATTTCACCGCTGATCTCGCCGGGATGGTGCGCACCGCTTCAACCTCCGCCCATTTGGTGAACTTGTCGATGGCGACGTAGAGGTAGCGGTAGCCCCCGCTGGAGCGTGGGAAAGGTCCCAGGATGTCCAGCCCCCAGACCGCGAAGGGCCAGGAGAGAGGGATGGTCTGGAGCCCCAGTGCGGGCTGGTGGACTTGCTTGGCGTGAACTGGCACGCCTCGCAGCCTGGACAACGGCGGTTGCATCTTGAAGTACTGAGGGCCAATAGAACCACTCCTGAAGACTTTCCCTGCGAGGGTGCGTGATGATGAGTGGTGGCCACATTCTCCACTGTGTATGTCCTTGATCAGCTGGCGGCCTTCTTCAGGGGGGACGCATTTTAGTGCAACTCCATTTGGACGCTTGCGGTACAGGTCTCCCTCGTGAAGGCAGTATGACTTGGCCTGGCGAGCAACTCTCTCTGCTTCTGCGTCCTCTTCAGGGAGGACTCCGTCCCTGAGGTACTCCTTGAGCTCATCGATCCAGCCCGTCTCTTGGTGTGTCATGGCCAGCAGCAGGCGTTCCCCTGTGGGTGGACCGCAGCCTGGTGCTCCAGATGTTGGTGGTGGTGGGAGCTCTTCGTCCATGTTCATTTCAACGGCTTCTTTTGGCTGTTTCACCGATGCCCTGGTGAGCCTCTCCTCGAACACGCCCGCCTGCTGGGCTTCTCTGCGTGATGCTCGCCTGGCGATGTCGTCGGCCTCCTGGTTCTCCCTTCGTGGGATGTGCCTGAGCTCCATCCCCTTGAAGTGTTTCTCGAGCTTGCGGACCTCCTCGAGGTAAGCGGCCATATGGCCGTCCTTAGGCGTGTAGCTCTTGTTGGAGAAGTTGACGAGGAGCTGGGAGTCGCCCTTGATGAGTAAGCGCTTGATGCCGAGGGCGATTGCGGCTCTGAGCCCGCGAGGAGGCCCTCGTACTCGGCGATGTTGTTGGAGACCTTGTCTGTCGTGAAGCACAGCTGGACGGCGTAGTAGAGCTTGTCGCCCTTGGGTGAGGTCAGGACGACGCCAGCCCCAGCGTTCTGGCATGCGAATGCTCCGTCGAAGTGCATGGTCCAGTGGCTTGGCGCCGTGTCTCCTGCTGGCGTGGATTCTGCCTCATGAGGCTCTTCTTGCTGCGTGTCTGTCCACTCGGCGACGAAGTCAGCCAATGCTCTCCCCTTGATGACCCTGGTGGTGTCGAAGCGCAGGCCAAAAGGTTGCAGCTCAATGTTCCACCCTGCGACGCGGTCAGTGGCGTTTGGATTGCGCAGGATCTGCTCCAGAGGGAATGATGTGACCACCGTGATGGGGTGGCCCTGGAAGTAGTGGCGCAGCTTCCTGGAAGCGATGAGGAGCGCGAGGAGGAGCTTCTGCTGCATAGTGTACCGCTCGCGAGCATCTCGCAGCACAGTGCTGACGAAGTAGACGGGATGCTCGACGAGGGTTGTCGATGGTGACGCAGCGCTGGGTTCCTCGGGAGCCTTGTCGAGCCTCTCGAGGTGGACCCTCGACGAGGGTGCCTTCTGGTTGTGCGGGCTCGGCATGGGGCTCAGGGCCTGAAGAGGATGTTTCCTTGTCGGGGGGATCTGGGCTTGGCGTGGCGGTGTCCTTCTTGGCGAGGACTGGCTCTTCCCTTTCTGCCACCAAGGCTGCGCTCACTGTTTGTGGAGTGGCTGATAGGTACAGCTTCAGATGCTCGCCGGGCCTTGGGGCAACCATGACAGGTGGGCTAGCCAAGTACTTCTTCAGGTCTTCAAATGCCTTGTCCGCCTCAGGCGTCCACTTGAACGTGCCAGACCGCTTCATGAGCTTGAAAAATGGCAGCGCCCTCTCGCCGAACTTGGAGATGAAACGGCCGAGGCTGGCCATGCATCCCGCGAGGCGCTGCATGTCCTTAAGGCGACGAGGTGGCTGCATCTCTTCTATGGCTTTGATCTTGTCAGGATTCGCTTCTATGCCGCGGTGAGACACTAGGAACCCGAGGAGTTTGCCTGACGGTACCCCGAAGACGCACTTGGCGGGGTTCAGCTTGATGCTTACTTTGCGCAGGCTGGCAAAGGTCTCCTCGAGGTCCTCCATGAGGGTGTGCTCTCGCGAGTCTTGACCACGATGTCGTCGACGTAGGCTTCTGCATTTCTTCCCATCTGAGCCCCCAAGGCCTTCCTCATGAGCCTCTGGAAGGTGGCGCCGGCGTTCTTCAGGCCAAAGGGCATGCAGACGTAGCAATACACACCACAAGGGGTGAGGAATGCTGTCTTCTCCTCATCCTCCTTCGCCATCTTGATCTGGTGGTAGCCTGAGAAGGCATCCAGAAAACAGAGGAGGTCGCAGCCGGCGGTGGAGTCCACGATCTGGTCTATCCGAGGCATGGGGTACGGGTCCTTGGGGCAGGCCTTGTTGAGGTCGGTGTAGTCGATGCAGAGCCTGCCGCCCCCGGTGTGCTTGGGAACGACCACCGTGTTGGAGAGCCATGTGGGGTGTGGAACTTCTCTGATGATGTGCGCTTCTTTTAACTTCTCTACTTCCTTGATGATGAACTCTTGCTTCTCTGGCGCCTGGCGCCGTGCTTTCTGCTTCACGGGGCGTGCGTTTGGACACACGGCTAAGTGGTGCTCGATCACCTCCCTCGGTACTCCGGACATCTCTGACGGTGTCCATGCGAACATGTCAGAGTTTGCCCTGAGGAAGGCGACGAGCGCGCTTTCCTATTTGGGAGGCAAGCCAGCGCCTATGGTGACGCTAGCCCCCGAGCCGCTGGCGTCCAGTGACACCTTCTTCGTGGCTGCCTGCTCCTGTGAGAACAGCTGCTTCTTCTTCGCGGGCCTCTCGAGGGGCTCCATGTCCTCATCAGCGGGAATGCCACGGCAGCGGCCTTGTAGGCGGTCTCGACAGAGCGCATTGCGTCCTGGACTTGGCCGTGGATGGCGATGGTGCCGCCGCTGCCTGGAAGCTTGACGATGTTGTAGGCATGGTGAGTGACAGCCATGAACTTCGCGAGGGCGGGGTAGCCGAGGATGGCGTTGTAGGGCAGGCCAATGTGCGCGACGTCGAAGTCGATCTGCTCGGTGCGGTAGTTCTGCGGCGTGCCGAAGGTGACCGCGAGCCTCACCTGCCCCAGAGGTGTGGTAGAGCCACTTGTCACCCCGTGAAGGGCCTAGAGGGCATGAGCCACTCGTAGGGCACTTGAAGCTGCTCGAAGGTCTCGACAGAGATGACGTTCAAGCCCGCACCCCCATCTATAAGCGTCTTGGCGACGGCGATGTTGTTGATGATGGGGGTGCACACCAGGGGATGGTGCCTACTGCCTTGGTCGACTTGGGGTGGTCCTTGGAGTCGAAGGCGATGGTGTACTGTGACCACTTGAGGGGCTGGGAAGCCTCAAGCCCTGGAAGCGCTGCGCTGACCTCGCGAGAGAATTGCTTGAAGTGGTTGTTGGACTTGGGCGCCTGGGACCCGCCGAGGATGCAGGCTATTGCCCCCTGAGGGGCCTGGTAGCCCCCAGGGTTCTCGTCGGGGAGGTTGCCGTTTTGCCCAGCGTTATTCCCCCGAGCCTGTGCTGGAAGTTGTGGCGTCCACCTCCGCGGCCACCACGGCCTCCGCCGCGGCCGCCGCGGCCCTGGTTCTTCTCCCGCTCCTTGCTGAGCTGCTTGAGCTCCCAGCAGTCTTCAGTGGCGTGGTTGTGCCTGTTGTGGTAGATGCAGTATGGGCGATTGTCCGCCTTTTTCTCTTCAGCCGCCGGAGAGGCCTCGCGAGGCTGTTTGCGTCAGGCTCTGCCGCGAGGATGGCGGTGGTCTTGCGCTTCTCTGCGGCTTCTTCTTGCTCCTGGACCCCTCTGGAGGGTCCTCCTCCACTTCCTTCTTGACGAAGAGGAGGCCCTCTTCAGCCTTGGCGCACTTGTCAGCCAGATCAAAGAGCTTCACCACAGAGGAGAGTGTCGTGGATGCCGAGCTTCTCGAGCATCCTGTGGTTCGTGACGCCCTCCCTGAAGGCGGAGATGACGTGCGAGTCCGGGATGTTCGGAATCTTGTTGCGGACCTGGCTGAAGCGCTGGATGTATCTGCGGAGGGTCTCGTCAGGCTTCTGGCGCACCGCGCGAAGGTCGTTGTAGGTGAGCGCGCGTTCGTAGGTGCCCTTGAAGTTGGCGACGAAGACCTTGCAGAGGTCCTCCCACGTGTCGATGGTGTTCTCGGGGAGGTTCATGAGCCACGAGAGCGCGGAGTCCTTGAGCGCCATGGAGAGCCAGTTGGCCATCACCTTGTCGTCGCCTCCTGCAGCTTGGATGGAGACGGTGTAGAGCTGCAGGAACTCCAGAGGGTTGGTCCTGCCGTCGTAGCGTGGAGGGAGGTCTGGCTTGAACTTCACAGGCCAGACGACACGGCGCAGGTTGCGGGTGAAGGCGGTGCAGCCCGTGGCGTACGTCACGGCGCCACCAGCGAGTACGCCGCGGTTCTGGCGACCTGCAGCGGCGATCTCCTGCACGACGCGGTTGTGGCGGTCCCTCTGGCGCTCGATCTCCACGCGGGCGTCCGCCGGAGTCCGCTGCACGATCTGGCAGTCGTGCGGCGAGGATGCGTGCGACGCGGCGCGGTGGTTTGCTGCCGGAGCTGCAGCTGGAGGAGGTGGCGGAGGCGGAGGGGGAGGAGGAGCGCCGTGCGCTATGTTCCCCTCGCGTCCGGAGTGGCGCACCAGCGAGCGGGAGGGTGCTGGTGCTGCAGTGGTGGCGGCAGGAACGGCGGCGGCGTTGATGAGCTCCTCGAGACGCCCCAGCCAGTTGTCATGGCCCGCCTGCGTGGGACGGTAGCGCAGCAGCTCCTGCGCCATCAGCAGCGCGGTGGCTGGACTGGGCGCTGCTCGGCCCATCGTGGAGGCGCTCTCGCGCCTGGATGGGTGCAAGGAGGAAGCTCCCTCGTCCTCGCCGTCGATGCCGCCGTCCCTCAGGGTGCTCGACGCGCGGCTCGGCGTTGCGCTCTGAAGCGCGGTTGGCGCGTGGGCGACCACGCGGGTTGTGGTTGGCGGCGGGCTCGGTGTTGGCCCTGCCGGACGTCCGTCGCGCGAGGCGCAGCTCGCGTGTCAGTCATGGCGCGGAGAGGTTGAAGAAGTTGAAGACGCGCCTCAGCCCCCTACCTGGCGCGCCAAATGTCGGAGACTAGTCCCAGGAACTAGGGGTGTCTCTCAAGTGCCAGGAAACGAGTAAGGGGCTGAACACAACGTCAAACAAATCCTCAACAACCTCGGCGACGGTGCTCGTCGAGCTCGGTGAGGAACATCACGACAGAGAGGTAACACGAGCCGCTACCCAGGTTCAGGCCCACCGTGAGGTGTAAAAGCCCTACGTCCTGCTAAGATGTATTGCACTGCTTGGAGAGGTTCACAGTACAAGTGTGCTTGCCGAGGGCACTGCTGTGGCTATGGTGGACTATGGTGGATGAGCTCCGTCTTCTTCTTAGACGTAGCTCCTTGGTTGTGGAATGAGTTGTCGAATGCGGGATCCCCCTCCTAGGTCGTACACTGGCTCCTTATATACTGGGCTTGGTCCTCTTCCCCGAAAACTCCGGCGGGAAGGGATACCACAATGCCGCCGAATTGGAGCACAGCGCACAGCGTCGGGGGCGTCCATGGACACGGTCCATGGCAGGGAGCACGTCGTCTTGGCAGAAAAAGCCACCGTCCAACCAGGACGGTGGGCTGGCGCTGCAGAGCTTTGGGGCGCGCCCCACGTGACGTCGCAGTTGGAGCGTAGCGGCGGCCGGCCGCTTTATCACCAATTTGGCAAGTCTTGGAGTCCGCTTTGCTTGCCGCAGCTCCTTTGACCACTTTATACACGAGAATGGCAACTGCGGCGTCTTCGTCATCACGCGCAGGCGCACGCGTCACTCTGCGGCGGGCGCAGAGCCCATGTGCGCTCTGCAGCGGCGCAGGAGCTTGCTTCCACTTGAAGGAACCCCGCGAGGCCTGAACCCTCGTCGAGGTTCTGTAGCCGTTGACCCCTCTCGAGGAAAAACCTCCCGAGGGCGGCGCGGAGACGCGCTAGGGCCTGAAGATCTTCTAGGAGAGGCCTTCTCGAGGCAGAGGTCCCTCTCGAGGCCTCCAGGCCGATCGTTCAGTCCTTAACAGAAAATGCTCGGTCGGACAAATAAGCCCTCGCGAGGGAACATGCCTCGCGCAGGCTGAACGTCTGGTCCTTAGCAGAAATTCCTGCGGAGCGTTCGAGGGCTGTGGCAGGCCGGCCCATGATACCCTGGTTTGCAATGGGCCGACAAGCGGGATCTTGTGCGCCTCCTCCACCTGCAGCAGATCCTGTGCCATCAGCTGGGGTGCGCACACGCCTGCAGAAAGGAATTTCCAAACCAAAAAAATTCACCGATGGTACAGTCAGGTATGATAAGCGTGGCAACAAAATAAAGTATACAGATGGTACCATCAAATATGGTATGCTTGCCTCTACAGGAGAACCTCGCTCCCTCGCTGAAGCGTTGGATGATTCAAACTGGCGCAAAGCAATGGAGGAAGAACATGATGCTTTGCTGCAAAATAAAACCTGGCATCTTGTCCCTCCTAGTACTAACAAAAATCTGATTGATTGCAAGTGGGTTTACCGCATCAAGAAACATGCAGATGGTACAATTGACAGGTATAAGGCACGACTTGTTGCAAAAGGCTTCAAGCAAAGGTATGGTATAGATTATGAGGATACCTTCAGTCATGTTGTTAAAGCTGCAACCATTAGACTTGTCTTAGCAGTTGCAGTCTCTCGAGGATGGAGCTTACGGCAGCTAGATGTCAAGAACGCGTTTCTACATGGTGTTCTGGAGGAAGAGGTTTACATGAGACAACCTCCAGGGTTTGAAAATCCTGATGCTCCTCATTATATTTGCAAGCTTGATAAAGCTCTTTATGGATTAAAACAGGCTCCAAGGGCGTGGTATTCCCGTCTAAGCTCCAAACTTCATGATCTCGGTTTTGTTCCATCAAAAGCTGATACTTCATTGTTCATATATCACAATTCAGATATTACCATGTTTATTCTAATTTATGTTGATGATATTATAGTAACCAGCTCTTCTGATGAGGCAATTCCTGCTCTACTCAAAGATCTTAATGCACATTTTGCCATCAAAGATTTAGGTGACTTACATTATTTCTTGGGCATTGAGGTGAAAAGGACACATGATGGGTTACTCTTGACACAGGAAAAGTATGCTACAGATCTGCTACACCGAGTTGGTATGAAAAATTGCAAACCTGCTCCTACTCCACTGTCCACCACAGAACCCCTGTCGTTACATGAAGGAACACTCCTTGGTCCTGAGGATGTTACACAGTATAGAAGTATAGTCGGTGCTCTCCAGTATTTAACTCTCACTCGTCCAGATTTGTCTTTCTCAGTTAACAAAGTTTGTCAATATCTTCATGCCCCAACCACTACACATTGGACTGCTGCAAAGAGAATTCTGAGATATGTTCAGCACACATTGCATATTAGTATCACATTTGTTCGGTCATCATCTACCTTGTTGAGTGCCTTTTCAGATGCAGACTGGGTTGGTTGCCCTGATGATAGAAGATCCACTGGAGGATTTGCCATATTTATTGGACCGAACCTGATTTCTTGGAGTGCCCGCAAACAAGCAACGGTATCACGTTCTAGTACTGAAGCTGAATACAAGTCTCTTGCAAATGCTACTGCTGAATTAATATGGGTTGAAGCTCTTCTTCATGAACTTGGTGTTAAGTTAAGAGAGAAGCCATGTCTTTGGTGTGATAATTTAGGTGCTACTTATTTATCAGCAAATCCTGCCTTTCATGCCCGTACTAAGCATATAGAGATAGATTTCCATTTTGTGAGAGAAAGAGTAGCAAATAAAAGCTTAGAAGTCAAGTTTATTTCTAGCAAGGATCAAGTGGCTGATGGCTTTAAAAAACACTTCCTGTGAAATTGTTAGAGGAGTTTAAGCGTAATCTAAACATGTGTACCAGTTTAGATTAAGGGAGGCTGTTAGACATGTAATACGTGGTATATACGTATGGAGTAGTACTCCACCGTATATCCACAAGACTTGTACGCCACGCCAGGGGCTCTTCCTGTGCTCTATATAACACGTACCCGAGCCTCCCAACGGAGGTATCGTTTCCGCCTAAAACCCTAGAAGTTCAATAAGCAGATCTATATGCCCCTCAGAATGATATCCACATCAATTTTAAAATCTTCCGGAATTATGATTTGGGCCTAGTTTTAATCCAATTAGGATCAAATCCTTAATCATTAACCTAAATCCAAACCTCCTACCGTGCTAATCATCTTATGGATGCAAACTTGAAAAAACACTTAAATAATCAGATCCAGTACAAAATGATAGATATAACAATTTATACCCATAATACAATCTTATGCAGCCATATAAACAGTGTTGCATACACACCCACTCGATGTTAGATGACGGCATGATGGTGAACCGTTGTGACATGGTGCAGCATGGTCGTGGTGGATATGGGCAAAGTTTTCTTAAGTAGGTATGAGTTAACTGTTTTTAAGTTTGTATTATATCTTGCCCTTGCCCACACCCGAATTCATGTGGATATCAATTTTGTATGCTATTGATGTACGCCCGACGAAATAGGCCGTAGCCCCGCTATATTAATATAGCAACGCCTACCCTACCCAATTAAATAGTGTGTCTATGGGTTCAAATATACACATTGGCTACCTATTGGCAGGCCTTATAATTATATGTGGCAAAGCATAGTTTACTTTATAACATTCATTTCTCAAATGTACTAACAACTGCAATATTGTACGTGAACTTTGGTGAAGCTCTGTTGGATCCAATGGCTGGATATAATCTTACATGTAACATGATGCAAATTTTCTCGCTGAAGTTAGCTAAAAGTCCCATAAACAGTGGATCAATACAGCTATTTTTTTTAATTTTCAACGGGGGAGTTAATCCCCACCTGTATATATTTCAAAGTTGCCTTGAGTCTTTGCAGCCTCTACATGATAGGTTCAAATGAACTGGAGAAAACGGGGATTACAAAGGGGAGAGATAAAAGAAAAAACACACAACACACACACACACACACAAAGGGGGCGGGGGTGGGGAACCGGCACACTTGAGCAGCACTATCAGGCGTGCTCGCATGACGACCATCACCAGGAAGACAGCAGGACAATGCGTTGAGGAGTGCGTCCGACGCTGTCAAAGGGCAACACAATCCCGAGACATTGCAGGTTGCAGCACCACCACCTGCTTGCATGGCGACTATCCACAAGCCGGCGAACCAGGAGTATACGGGGACCAATGAGTGAAGCTGGCATAGCCGAAGGGTCTTACTCCATCGAGAGAGCGATGCAGACACGAAGCTCGCGCGGCTGATAGTGCCAGAACTGCGAGGAGTTTCTGTCAACGCCTTCGAAGGGCATTGCAAGACCGAGATTCTACCAACGTCACGAACCTTGAACCCGAGCTCAGCCAAAGGGACAGCCCCAAGCACTTTGCGAGGTGGGGAGGCGACCTTGCCGCCGAAGGGGGCTGATCAGCCAAGACCGCACCAACAACACGAAGCTCGTGACAATGCCGCTACCATCACCATCGGATTTTGCCAAGCTTGCACAGCCAACAAGAGCCGAACTCAAAGAGCACCTCACGATCCCATGAATCACACCAGCCAAGAGGTCCCCATGTGACGCCTTCAAGAAGGAAAATGACACGAGATGCCATCGTCACGGAGCTTTCGCTCGGAACCACCACCAAACTCACCATGAGCAAGGAGCACATGGGGCAGGGCTCAACACTGGCCGGAGGTGCATCGCAACGGCCACGCCCCCAGGAGGGTTAACAACGCCAAAAGCGCCGTCGTGGTCTGCTCGAACAAAAAGCAAGAGCATGGATTTCTCCCAGAGAGGCACCTCACTGCATCCCATCGGCGTTGCCGCGAGGATTCCAGGTTGTGGCTGCGCCAAACACTAGTAGAAAAAAGCCTATTAGTGGCTCACCAAAATAGTCTATCAGTGGTGCACTAGTGGTGCGCCACTAAACTTGCGCCACAGGTAACTCACTTATCAGTGGCGCACCATCCGGTGCGCCACTAATAGCTGATTCTGATGCGCCACTGGTAATCTGTGGGGCACACAATTGCACGCATTCGTGCCACATTATCAGTGGCGCACCAGCAGGTAATTTGAATGGTGCGCCACAGGTAATCTGCACAGTGTGCCACAGATAAGTCCTTGGTACGCCACTGGTATAGTTTTGCAAAAAAAATTAAAAATGCACTGTATTTCGTATTTGCACAGGTATATATGTTGTACAGGTATACAGTACACATGCAGTAAACAGTTTTTGAATAACACAAGTTCATCACATATGATATTAGAATACATACATCACATGGTTATGAATAATACAAAGTGTTCCTCACCAAGTTCATCACACATTTGATACTAGATAACATACTTAGCAAATTCGAAGGTACTAAAAACAACAGCAGCAACAATTTTCTGAATAACGTTTACAAGAAACAAATAAAAGTTGCGACCATCACTGCTTCTTCTTGCTCGCTTTCTTTCTCGGCAACGGCGGGAAAGGGTCCACGCCATTTATAGTGTTGAATGGCTCGTAGTCACCCTGATCTTCTGAGCGTCTTTCAACGTCGGCGTTAGCTGGCGGAGAACCGTAGTAGAACAGCCCCTCCTTACGGAGAACATCCTTGTTGATTGTTGTCGCAATCGTATGCTGGATGCGAACGAATTCAAGTCTGTGTTCAGGATCAGTGGCTTCCGTCATGTTCTTCAGGCACCATGTGCGGAGTTGCCCTGGCAACTGTAGTTGCTGCATATCCCGTACATACTCCCAGATGAGCATTAAGACGTAGAAGGCGTCCAGCTTACTGCTTTCCGGCTGCGTGACGGATTTGAAATCCGTTGTGTGGCCGAATACCAGCTTTCCTTCTCTAACATATTGGTGATCCACCGGGCACCCATGGAAGGCGTATCCGGTGAGAGCCTCATCCATTACACTACTGATGGGTCCATAGTCTTTCTACTTATGATGCCTCCCCGAGTCCAAATAAATGGCCTCCGACCTTTTTGGAAATGCAACAATGAGGACACAGTATTTGTTCCTGCAAAAGGAGACCATCATACTCAAATTAACCATTGTATGGACAAAACTCGACGAAAAGCATGTAATGGCGGCTAGCGAATGACTTACTCGGGAAAGTATGGCATTAGAATGGCTCTCTTGTCCTGATAATGTATGAAGAATTTTTGTATGTAGAGCGCCGCTTCTCGCGCACCATCACTGTGGTTCAGGCGGCCCTCTTGCAGGTGGTAGGGGTCCATTATCGCTATGAGCTCGGTTTCCTCTTGCCTCTATCACCATATTTCTTCCTAATTGATTTTTGGTGCTCCGTCAAATAATCGTCAACCATATCAACGTGGTGTAGTGCTACTAAGTTGGCCCTGTCAAAGTCGGCGCGTCGACCTTCAAAGTCCACATGCAAATCCCTCTGGCCATTTCTGTGACCTGATCCAAGTAGCTTGCCGAGGTGCTTGTTTACGGGCAAACCAACAGGGTTCTCGAGTTCTAGAAAGTTCGTGCTGAAAGAGATGCACTCTTCGGTGAGAAAGCCTTGGACGATGCTTCCATCCGGACGGGCCCTGTTACGAACAAATCCTTTGATGACCCCATTCAACCGTTCGAACGGCATCATATTGTGCAGGAACAGCGGTCCGAGATAGATTATATCATCCATGACTTGGACCAATAGATGCACACAGATGTCAAAGAATGCTGGCGGGAAGTACATCTCAAGCTCGCATAGTATCACAACGATCTCTTCCTGCAGCCTATCGAGCTGCTGCCGGGTGATCGACTTTCGAGAGATGACGTTGAAAAAGTTACAGAGGCCAAAAAGTGTTTCACGGACGTGCTTGTCCATTATCCCTCTGATTGCAACCGGAAAGATCTGCGTCATCATCACGTAACAGTCATGAGACTTCATCCCGCTAAATCATTTTTTCTTCGGGTCTAGGTATCTGCTTATCAACCCCGCGTAACCGATAGGCATTTTGACTCCTAGAAGGCACTTGAAGAGCTGATTGATCTCATTCTCGTGCAGAGTGCAGCTGGAGGGGGGGCAATAGTAGTCATTGTTCCTCTTAACCCTTTTGTCCCTGTGACCGTCCGTTTCCTCATCCGACTGATCTTCCCCCGGCCTTTTCTGGGTTCCCCCGTGAAGCTCTCCCCTTAAACCATAATATATCAAGTCACGCCTTGCTTTCGGCCCATCTTTGGTCCTCTCCGCCATGTTGACCACGGTGCGAAACAAACTCTCGAACACATTCTTCGTGATATGCATTAGATCAAGGCAATTAGGCATACCGAGAATGGGCCAGTACGCCAAGTCCCAAAACACGGACCTCGCCTTCCATACATCCAGGAGCGGAGGTGCCTTCTTCTTCTTCTTTCCCGGCGCAGGGCACTCTTCCCAGTTATCCAGGAGCGTTTTGATCTCTTCGTCGCTTCTCTTACGTGGAGGTCCTCGATGCTCTTCTTCATTGTTGAACAGGTCTCCACGCTTTCTCCACGGGTCTTTCTTATCAGCTAGCCACCTTCGGTGCCCCATGTAGACGGTTTTTGAAGACCCCTCTTTCGGTAGCTGTAGGTAACAGGTACCGTCCATGCACCTGACGCATGCATGGTGTCCTTGAACCACATGGCCCGAGACATATCCGCAGCCGGGCAAATCGTGCACCGTACAGAGCAAGGCGGCTCTCAATGGGAAATACTCTTGAGCGACGGCATCCCATGTGATGACCCCTTCCGGCGCCCATAACGTGTCCAACTCATCTTTCAGTAGCTTCAGATACAGATTGATGTCGCTGCCTGGTTGTTTCGGCCCTTGAATGAGCATGCTCATGTGAATGTACTTCCTCTTCATGCAAAACCAAGGGGTGAGGTTGTATATCCACACAAACACTGGCCAGGTGCTATGTGTGCTGCTATGTTTGCCAAATGGGTTGAGTCTGTCGGTGCTCGCACCCAACCTGATGTTCCTTGACTCTGCCCCGAAATCTCGATCGTAGTTGTCTAATGCTTTCCACTGGGTTGCATCCGAAGGGTGTGTCAGGGTTGCCTTATCCATCCTGTTTGGGTCCTTTACAGTGCCTTCTTTCTATCCGCGTGCCAGCGCATGAGCTTTGCTTCCTTGGGGTCCAGGAAATACCTCTGCAGACGAGGAATGAGCGGAAAGTACCACACAACCTTTCGAGGAGCTTTCTTCGTCCCTTTCTTGTATCGAGCAGCGTTGCACACTGGACATGTGGCCTTATCCGCGTCTTCTTTCCGAAAAATGTAGCAATCATTGATGCATACATGGTATCTTTCGTGCGGTAAATCAAGAGGGCACACGACTTTCTTGGCGTCGTCAAGACTCTTAGGACACGTGTTCTTCTCCGGAAGGACATCCTTCCAGTATAGCAGATTAGCGTCGACGCTAGCGTCGGTCCAATGGTGTTTTACCTTCATCTGCAGAACATGGAGAGATACTTTCAAGCGGGCGTCCTCAGGCCTGCAACCTGGATACAACGGAGTATTCGAATCTATCTCAAGTTGCCCCAACTTAGATTTCTCTCTAGCAGCAGCTCTATTGTTACTCGTCGGCCTTACAAGCAATTCTTGCAAATGAGGATCCTGCAAGAACGAAGTTAGCGGCGTCATCTCCGCATCAACAACGTCCAGTTCTCCATCGTCATGTACGGTAGGCTCTTCGTCTTCTTCCACCTCGTTGTTATTCTCAACAATCATCATGTCATCATGATGCCCTTCGTCGTCATGTACTGCCATCGGCGCTGCATGGACCTCCAGTACATCATCTTCATCATTCATCCAAGGGGAGCCATCCATGAAACCACGCATCAGCAGGTGATCCCGCACTACACCGGAATAGGGGTGGTGCAAGGTCATTAACTTGCATTTTCGACACGGACATCTTATCTCCTGCTCCTCATTTTTATACAGGTCCTCTATCACGTGTCTCAGATATCTGTCCACTTTCCTTTCGCTCATGATGATCATTATCACCTGCACGTCCGACGGTACACATATAAGCAAAATAATTAAGTAGTACCATCTCATTAGTTGTTGTCACGCAAAATTTCGGCATGACCTCCCTACAAATGGGACCGAGGAGTTTACCAAAGTTTTGCCGAAACGGAAACGAATCAACGTTTCGACAACATTTGGCAACTCATTTTCATGTCACATCGATCATTTTCGGACGGAGAAAACGCATCCACCCAAATCTCACATTTTCATTTATTTAGTAATCACATTCTCGCACAAATCTCACAATTTTATTTATTTACATCATCCAATCCATATAGTCGTCACCTTACACACGAGAAGAGATAACCGCGAGACGACACGTCGACGAGCTCGAGCTTGTTAGAGAGGGAGAGAAAAAGTAGATCTATAGATCTATAGGTGTGGGTGAGATTTTAGAAGCTAGATCTATGTCATGGATGTAGGAGATGTGTATGAGGGAGATTTAGCAACTAAAAGTGGTTAGATTGACCAAATTTGGTCCAAAATGGGGAGGAAATGAGGTAGGAAGGAAGAGATTTCAAGGTAAGAACAAAGTGGGAAGTGAGGTTGCAATAATGGAGGTGGAGGTAGGTGGGGCGACTTTAAGTTGTCTGCCCAGGTTACCAGTGGCGCACCAGATTACTCGCGCGCCACTGGTAAGATATTACCAGTGGCGCAATGGGGCTGGTGCGCCACAGGTAATTTTTTTACCAGTGGCGCACTGGGTCTCATACCTGTGGCGCACCAGACCCAGTGCGCCACTGGTAAAAAAATTACCTGTGGCGCACCACTGCCTGGTGCGCCACAGGTAAAAAATTTACCAGTGGCGCACTACTGGCTGGTGCGCCACTGGTACTCTCTCTCCTCCACCTCGAAATTTTTCAAGTTTTACTGGAACTTACCTGTGGCACACCACGTTTACGGTGCGCCACTGCTAAAAATTTACCAATGACGCACTGGAATCTTGTGCGCCACTGGTATTTTTTTTCAAAATCCAGAAACCCAGGTGAGAGACTATCAGTGGCGCACTGGGGTCTGGTGCGCCACTGATAGCATCTCACCTATAAGATTTTCCCTACTAGTGAAATCCACCAGAGCAGAGCTTGGGGGAGGCGGCCGTCCGCTGGACGTGCAGAGCATCCTGCCGCCGCCGGTAGAGACCACCAAGCGTGAGTGGAGCCTGACCCCCGGGCAGACGGGCAGGCGACCGGTCGGAGAACCGGGATCATACCTGCCGCCGCTAGGCCACGAGGAGCAGCCAGCCGAAGCCAAGGGGGGCAAGCCTCGAGCGAGGGGTGCCGGACCTGGAGCAGAAAGCAGTCCCTACGGCAGGGCACGACGGCGATTTGGGGCTGGAGGGAGGTTGGGGGAGGGACGAGGGCGCGTGAGGGTCGAACGGCGCACGAAGAGGCAGCCCGCCGCCACCGTCAGCCTGCCTGGGAGGCTAGCGACGGCGGCGGCGAGGGGATCTGGTGGTGGCGGCGGCTCGAGAGGGTGGCGGCGGGGGACGCCTCGGAGTCGCCTAGGAGCGACCCGGAGGCGAGAGCCACGCTAGGGTTTTCGAGAATGCGACCTTTCGTTGGCCTTCTAAGTCTACAGCTATATGGATACATAGCAGCCCGGGATTAAGCTGACTAAATGCTTAATTATGTTTTCAAGCGTAGCAGGGATGAACCCCTCATCGTGCAGCAGGTGAACATACATACTTCTGATGGCATACTACACCACTTAATCATATCATCATTTTGATGCAGAGGCCGGGTACCCTTTTCGAAAAGAAAAGAAAAACCACTTAATCTCCTCTTAATCATAAAAGTTTGATAGTGTTGAGTACATGGGATAGAGAAGTTATGTCGTGATAAAATGTCATTAGTCCTATTTTACCGTCTTTTGTATATTTGTATTGCAGATTTTTTTACATAATTATATGAATTCGGGAGAAAAATTCTGGAGCAGTTGCAGAAGTATATCAATCCCTTTTGTCTGCGGCAAAATTTATTCACACAATACCCCAATTTGATGATACCAATCGATTTTCCACATCCTCACTCCCAAAATCCTGAATTTAATTGGGCGTTTCAGATTAAAACTCCAGTACTCATACCCTGCTATCCTACTTTCTCTGGACTGATCAGGACAGGAGGAGGGGTTATGCACAAATTCTGAAAGGGCTATTAGCAAAAGAGCATTTCATTTGTTAGCGCCTGAAGGATTGACATGATTAATGCAGGGACACAATTTCAATCTTACTTGCAAAAATCATGACGCAGTGAGATTTATTTATTTATTTGAAAGGGGAACGCTGCGAGGTATAAAGTTTATATGTACTGAAATTGGACATTTTTGCCAAACAAATAAATGTCGTGGTACTCAACAAGTAGGGCGCATTGGACTTGCAAACAAAAGGACCATCCGGCGCCGCCACCAGCCGCCGCCAATTGCTTCTCAGTCGCTACTACACCGAAGCTCTCTCAGGCAACAACAACAAAACCTACTACCTACCCACCGATTCCTGCGAGGGGGTGCGGCAAGAGAGGATAAGAAGACAGAGAGAAGGTGAGAATCGTGTACTCCGCCTTGCTTCGCTACTCCTCCATCTTCTACGGGACAGACCGTCGTCACGGTCTATTCACTTTCACTGCTGGTCGCCGTAGACGCAAGCAAAGGATGCACAACCTCGCCTCCATCAACCGACCACGTCTCCAACAACAGCCAGAGATGTCAGTGCCTCCGCATCAATACATATCACCATCCCGTTGCGTCTAGGGCTGTCCCAGCAGAACAAGAGCGATTCGTGGGTGGAGCAGAAGAGGCAGCAGTTTATTGTTTTCAAGGGAGGCTGCGCAAAGATCCGGAGACAAAATCAATATTACATGTTTACTGCATCAGCTATTCAAAACTAGTCATATTTTCATATTCTATGGCGTAGCAACAAAATTGTTCAGGTACAGCAAGGCAAGATATACAATTTATGAGACAACATGACAATGTTCGAGTATCCCTAGAGGAAAACTTTGATGCCAGGAAACTGGCAGTTTAAACACTGTATTCTAATACAAAAAACAACAAATACAATTCACACTAGCTTCCGCCGAACAATGCCACAACCTTGGCAACAACGATCCTTCCACGTCACTTGATAAGAGGTTCCATAGCATCAAAGAATAACGGCACAAACTCCTTGTTTGGAGTTTTGACTGCACACTTTGCGCCAGGAACACCAACTGCGGCAGTAAGCTCTATCAGGAACGGAATTCCACGGGGAATCTTCGCAGACAAATACAGCACATCCATGTTCCCATTTTTCCGCTTGGCGATAAAGAACACATTTGATGCTGCAAGTTGCTCAACGGTAGCATCTATGCTGCTGATGACAGAGTTGGGGTATTCTTTTGAAAATTCATTGTCATCGGGCAAGGATTTCCAGGCCTGCAATCAGATAAAACCATTTTAGACTACAGGTAAACAAGGATATAAAGACGAAAGAGTACTAGGCTACTAGCCACAGCAGCTCTCAAAGTTTCTAACTCCTAGAGCCAACAGTCCAAAACCAAACGGCAAGTGAATCAAATCAACAAGTACTGCAAGAACAGGAAGATTTAAATCTTACTTCAAGAAAACTCGTTCTCTCCATTTTGCCATCTTCACCAAAGAATACATGCAGCGAACCTTTGTCACTGAAATACCACACTGGTTGCTGATTATTTTTCACCGCAACCTGCAGTAGCGAGTTTGGTGCCCCAGGAGAGACATTCTGGGAGAAAACCATCGGAAGTAGTGTCCTTGCTGAGGCCCCAGGTTGCAGTGGAGTAACCTTATTCATCGAAGGACACTAAGTTCAGTAAAAGAAACTGAAATTTCGAAAACTGACATAAAATATACACATCACTGCACCTGAAGTGGTCCACCAGCTGCAAGACCAAATGTATTCTTGTTAAACTGGATCATAAATCCATCTAATACACCCTGGGTGCCATTCTCAAAAGATATATCATAGAATATCTGGCCATCACGCCGCACTAGTTGTGCGCTGATCTGGAGTCCTTGGCCAGTGGCTGAAGGTAATACAACAGGTAGTGGAGGTCTGCAAAGGGAAAAAACAGCATAATCAAACTGATCAAAAACTGGCTCAAGCCACATAACATGAATAAAATGTCAAACTAAAACTTTGAGCAAAAAACTGCAAAAGCTTTTGCTGACCCTGAAGGTGCTGTGGGCTCGTCAACAGGAACCAGGGCATTATCCAAACCCATCAGATCACCTAGGAGATCTGGGATCGGAGCAGGAGCTGCTGGCTGCTTCACTGGTACATTCGATGAAGTGCCAGCACTAGAGGAAGGTGATGCCCCATCAACTCCCTGAGACGGTGACTCTGAATAACCTGTTTCTACAGCATCAGCAAACTCCTCATCATCCGCCCTAGGAGCTGCCTTAACACGGCTGACGAATGCTTCTGGAGGCTTGTGATAAACTGAGGATAGAGTAGAAATGTTTGCTAGTAACTCATCAAGCAGTGAAGCGTCGAGCTGGTTAGAGTCATCACTGATCACAGGCTTCTCTGCCAGAACAACATCCTTGGCTGCCTGTGTAAAGCCACGCATAACTCAGAGGCCAGTATATGTAAGCTCGATCGCAAGTATTTCTAATAAAACACTGGGTGAAAAGGTGTAAAGAGTAAACATAAGATACCTCTGGATCAGTAGAAAGAAGTCGCCAGTATATGTAAGCTCGATCACGCAAATCAGGATTGTCCGTTTCGACTGTTGCATTATTGAGAACAGCCTACAAAAGATTATGCAGATTAGGGTGACACACAAAGTTATTAAAGAGAATCTATTGGTGGCAGAACATATATTCTACTGGAATAAGCAACTGTTCATTTGCATACATTGATCACTCGGCCATAGACCTGCCGTTGGGGAGGGTATGGATACACCCGTGGTTTGCCCACACCCATACCCACTTTGCACCTTATCCATTTTTACCCTCCCCGTTTTTACCCATATCCATTGGATATTTGCCTAATCCTCTGAATGGACAGAAAATACAGTAGCAAGCTCGCGCTTGACGGGGAGAATGAAAGACCTAATCGAATTTGAGGACGGCCTCTGGTCTGTTCCGGCGGCAAGCTGAACGCGCTGGCAGAAGTGCCCTGCAAGGACGCGATACATGGGGCGAGGGCAGGAAGGGGCAGGTGATGGGCGCCGCCGGAGAAAAGCACCGGTGCCGGAGGATGGCGTGAGGGATGCGGAGGCGGCGGAGGATGAAGAAACAAGAACAGTTGACCTCTCGCCTCCACCCCTGCTGTCCGGTCGCCGCCGCGGAGGTCCGCCTCATTTTTGATTTTCGGGAGAGAGGGGCAGGCCGCAGGGGATTGGATCTATCCGGGACAGGTACAACGGAGCTAGCTAGCTTAGCTAACACAAGCAGCTCGATCACTCGATTGATCCATCAGTAGTATTAGCCGATACAGGGCTACAGGCACATGTACGCGTCTTCTGGCCGGCGGCGTACATGCTCGTGAGTCGTATCCATCAGGTAGACTTGCACGTACGGGCGGTTGGAGGATGGATAACATGGGTATTCTCCATATCCTACCCGCCTGTAATGGGTAGAAAAATCACTGCCCGAATCCTACCCGTTGTGTCTCAGGTCTACTTGGCCAAGGGAAATGTAAATATAGTTGACCCTTGTGAACCAAACATACTCACTCTCAACAGAATTGGCTATTCTAACCATTAATGTTGCGGCACAAATCCGCATTGCTCAGTGCTGTAAAGATTTAATGGGCCTCGTTTCAACAGCCAAATAAGGAAAATATTCAAAAACTTCTTACAGAATGCCAAAAGTTAATCATTACTCAGCAAGCTCTAAGCATATCTATCATCTGCCCAAGTGAAAGATAAGGGAACCGAGAATAGCAACCTGTATCATTTGCTGAGGACCCTCAGTTGGCTTCTTAAGAAACAACTTGACAGTTGCTGTTAGCAACTGCAGTTGCACTAATGCTGGTTCTTCTGGAAATGTTTCCAAGAAGCTCTCAAGGAGTTCGTCGGCATTGTCAATTCTTTCGGCATATTCTCCAATTATCCAAATCATTGATGCCTGTAGGAAAAAAGAACATTTAAGAGAACAAAACATGCAAGGAATTACAAAGGTTGTTCATAGACTAACACCTTCGCCTCTGGTTCATCTAGATTGTCCAAACTTTCACACAGTGTTGCGATTATAGACTCATACCTGCAGATACGGCAAGAAAACAGTTACTCTTTTATAAGAAAATGTATATCGCGAAAGAAGAGCTCTGATAGTTCCATAGTCCCCACAAAATGTTGGGTTTCAGGCAAAGGCACTTACGTGTTAGGATAGCGTCTAAAGATGTCCTTGATAACAATGATGGCTTCCTGTACGACATAATTAACCTTTATCTTAATGAGCTCAAGCAAAACACTAATACACCTTTCAGCAGCTCTGTCCAATTTAATTGCACATCTTCCAATAGCACGAACAGCTTTCCTGACAAAATCAACATCCACCTCTGTGGCATACTCTTTGAACTCCAATAGTACCTAGAGAGAGCTCTGTTAGCTTATGGATCAGAATATATAGAAAATAAGCAGCAAGATTCTTAATAGAGTCAACTACGCGTAGATTTAGACTTGATGCCGTGGACCCACGTTTCTGTGATGATTTATTTACACTATTCGTACTTTTGTTATGTATGAGGTAATAATAGCAACATACAGCTGTAGCAGCAAATATTTATCCACTCCAATCAACATCATAACTAGGATAAATAGTTAACTAGTAATATAAACAAGAACGAAAGATTATGTACCTGATCAATGTTCCGATCTGAGGCAAGTTTTATCATAATCTCCAACTTTTCCATCTTGACATATATTGGGTCATTATACTTGCAAAAGAAAACCTATTTCCAGGAATACTATTGAGTTACAGCACACACTTGTCATCATTAATGACTAACAAAAAATAGAAGAGAAACAAATGCATCACCTTGATTTCATGTGCAAGTATTGTAGGCCTTTTTTGAACAATCAGATTGATGTTCCTCAGTGCTACATACTGAATCTCAGGCTCTGCTGACAGTAGTGTAACAAGAGGAGGTGCCATTTTCTTGCAGAGATTCCGGACAACATCTGTGCTAGTAATGAGCTCCATTTGTAGAAGGATTATCTGTGTGAAAGAGATAACACATATGTTAAATCTTACTAAAAGAAACAGGGCAGTTTGACAGAAAAAAAAAACAGCAACTGCTGCCTTGAATAGTAAATTAATCCGCCGGAGACGTATCACAGTCCAATTCAACTAAAAGGTCAAGAAACATAAAAGGCTAATTCAAGGTTAGAGTCCATTGGTTCCTACAATTTATGATGATATCATTCGAAGATGAAAGGATCTTGTTACCTAATTAAAAGAGAACATGAGTATGTACTTTGGGTCCTTGAAAAAAAGTATTTCCTACCTGTGCACTGAGGACTGACAACACCTCAATTCAGGCCTGACAGGTCAATACAACTACACATTGCACTGGGCTAATCTATGGTTACTGAATATGTTATGCGCATGAATGTAGGATTAGATAATATACTCAAATAAATATGAAATATTTATTTGAATTGCAAGGATAGTTATTTAAATAGGAAATAGATAAGATTAGATCTAGATAGAGACCAAATCCGTCTCCTCTACATTACTTAGGGGTCAACTAGTTCCTCACAGATAATGGACAGCATATGTATAAATTATGAAGCAAGCAATAAGACGATAGTTTATCTATCTCTCCTCACTCGTTTGTCATCTCTAACCTATGTTCTACTCTCAACGTCCCCTATGATGTGTCGTCCGGCTATCCTCATGGCGGTAATTATCCAGTAAGCATGCAAGGATGCTTGCAGAACTCCACATCCACAAACTGCATGCAGCACTTTCTAAGACTTTACTATGTTCTTGTACATGTAAATCAGGTTAATGTACCTTCACAGCAGAAAGGACAACTGCACAATTCGCATGTTGGAGACGGGGTGTAACTCGTTCCACTATATTTTCTGCATCCCTGGCGTCAGTAGCTTTGTACCTTGACAGAGAATCAAGAATGAAAACTTGTCCCCACCTGCAAAAATTATCAGATATGTTAAGCAGCGTATATAATAGAAAAAAACAGAAGTTCAAAACTCAACATAGCAAGAATTGCATCATACTCTGTGCATTCATTCAGAGCAGTCAGAAGCTTTGTCAACGTATGGCTGGTGATCTCAAAGATCGGACGGGCACTGCTCTCTTGAATCTCTGCCAGAGCAGCAACAGCATTTGCAACTACCATAGGATTATTGTCAGAAATTAAGTCTTTAAGGGCCTCTAGAAATCCTCTGTCCTCCACTAGCTCAGCATTTATATCATAAAGCTTAGCAACACAGATAGCTGCTGTCTTCCGCACATAGGGATCATCGTCCTGCGGAAAATTAAAGACACAATTATAGAACTTAACACAATGGAAGAGCCACTTTTTTGGAAAATATAGTACAAGCAACGATTAACACCTTGAGGCATCTTTGAAGAGGATCGCACAGATACTCTGTGATTTTGTCTACCCTGATGCAACCCATTGTCCTCACAGCCAAAGCACGAATCAGTGGATTTGGATCTTGAGAATCCTGCGAAAGTTTTGAGCTGTTAGTCTTCTTATTAGCTGCTGCTTCTAAGTCATATGTTCTACAATGTCACAGCTTTATCTATTTTTTTGCATAGATGTTTATTCTAGTATGGCCATAATTTCTTACCTTAACA
Source organism: Poa pratensis (assembly GCA_947311845.1). Classification (NCBI taxonomy): domain Eukaryota; kingdom Viridiplantae; phylum Streptophyta; class Magnoliopsida; order Poales; family Poaceae; genus Poa; species Poa pratensis. The sequence continues at coordinate 37,888,155 of CAMZMU010000073.1, forward strand.
AATGTGTTCACGGCAAGTATGGCTAGGTCCGGTTGACTTTTAGCATAGTTGATGAGATATAAATATACTAGTTTCTTCAGCTCCAAGTTCTCCGTCTGCATGCAGTTCACGACATCCGTAAATAATGATGAGACATCTTTTCCAACAGTCATCGCCGCAATAACTTTCTTGACAGCATCTTTTCTCTTATCCTGCAAACCATGTTCCAACAGAACCTCAGATCCCAGAATTGCAGAAATGCAGTTTACTTAGCTGAATAAGCAAGACGAACTGACAAAGATATATAATCCTACATTCATTTCTGCATCAAAAAAAAATGGGATCTACAGCTACTGTTATTGACAACAGTATATAGTCCAACCAGCCTTGCTACGAGGCATACTTCATCACTCAGCTGTTTTCGTATTGAAGACTGGAAATGTACATTTCAAATTTGAACACAATACAACATATGCTTTACAGCAAACATGCACCAACACAAAATGTAGCATAAAATGTTCAGTGCTCCTTTGATTCAAAGGAAATTCATAGGATTCTTGGAGGATTTTATCCTATAGGAAATTTTCCTACGTTAGTCGTTTGATTCATAGGATTAGTGCCTATAGGAATTTTTCCCATAGGAATCTTTGTACTACATCCCATAGGAATTCTAGCATTCACTCCAACCTCTTTTTACAATTCCTTTGCCATCAAGCACAAAGTACTCTTCCTATAGGATTCAACTAGACATGACATTCCAATCCTATGGGTTTCCTATTCCTACACTTTTCCTATCCTATGAATCAAATGAGCCCGTGACTAGTCTTGCATTAGAACATGCATTTTACAGCAAATGTGCCCCAACACAAAATGTAGCAAAAGATGGAAACAATGTTCACGAAACCAGTGGGTAGAGATAGACATCTCAGATTCACCAGACCACCAAAACAAAACGTGGATAAATGATGAGACTACCCAAACATTCCTTCTTGTTGTTATAACTATATCACACAAACGGCATGCAAAAACCGCACACACGTACAGATAAAGGATGAACGACTTTCTTGTCAGCAAAAAGGTCCCATTTCTACGTCTACAGCAATGCATATCTGGAGCCATGGAGGTATACAATTGCACATAGCATGGTGAACTAGGTGGAGGTGTTACACTATCACGCACATAAACTTCCAATTTTCTACCTTATACAGAAATTAATCATTTAAGATCAACAGTTTGGCCACCCGCTAATTCATCTAAAAGCAGACATCGAGCAGTCACTCAGTTCAAATTAATCCTGCTTTCACTCAAAGCCTCGAGACGGATCAGAACTCAGTCCATTCATCTAGCTCCAAAGCAATTCAAACCCAAAACCGTCCGATCAATTCTAACCCAGTCCTGCACTGAATTCCGTAAATTCAAGTTCATCTCGCTGCAGACATGACACCGAGATCTTCACTCTCTGCGCGAAAACCAATCCCCCGAACTGAATTTAATCCCGTGGAGAACCCCGCAGATCTCGAACCGCCCGCGCGTGGGCACCTAACGCCCCCGGCCAGATCTGGATCCAGGCCGACCAGTCCTCAGGCACAGCAAGTTACACAATGAGATGGGGACGGGGGAGACGGCGAGGTAAGGAAGGAGGGTGACCTTGTATTGGGAGTTGAGCTCCTCCTTGAGCTCGGGGATCTCCCCCTTTTTGGTGGTGGAGAAGTACTTGGAGTCGTGCCCGCTCATCTTTCCCCGGCGAGGCTACCGGCCAACGCGCACCGGTCGCCGCCTCCGGCCGCGGAGCCGGGTAGTCGTGGTGGGGGGGCGTTCGATCTGGCGTGCGGTGGCGGTCGGTGACCTGCGTGCGGGGTGATATTGGACTTGGCGATGAGCCAGACAGGTGTGGGAGCGTGCGAAAGTTGTGGAGAGCGGAGAGATCGGGAGGGAGACGACGACGACGGTGGAGATCTCATCGGCCGCACCTATAAAGTCGTTCTATTTTTTTCTCAATGAGTAAAATGGTTTTTAACTGAATTAGTAAAATGTTCCTGCTAATATACTCGTGCTTTGCATCGTATCACAAACCATGTGCTCACATAAATGAAAAATGACGATCAAACGCATTTTATACCACTAGGAACATTCTTATAGTTCACCCGTTACCATGTCATGCCAAAAAAATGTGGCAGCCGAACATTACATAAATACATTGCACATCCCATCAGAAAATTTAGCCCAGTGCTATACGAGCCCTCTCGTTGCTCCTGACTTTCGATGTTTTTGTCCCCACCTGCCGGTGAGAGCCTATGTTTCGGCGGGGGGTCTTACTTGTTTCATGCACGGAGACACGAGAGGTATCCAGTCCGCGCGCACATGAAAGGTCTCGCGTGACTCTTCTCCCACTCTGATGTTCCCCTTCCTCTTCTCTTCTTCCGTGATCTCCTAGCGTTGTTGATTCTAGTCGTCGGCAGCGTAGCCTTGTCCCTTGCGCTGCACCAAGACGAACTACGTCTCCTAGGCCTCATATGTCACCTCAGTGCCCCTACCTCGGCCCTACCTCCCGCGTGATAGCTGGCTCAATCCAATGGTGTTGCTCCGCATCGGCTACTTTTACTCCGGCACATACTGGAAGTGGTGTTGTGGTAGCAACCTCGATGTCGGCTCTATGGACTACTTGTACCGCCTCATCGGCTCCCGCCATCGTGCGACGACGACGAGTACACCGCTAGGGTTAACGCTACTTTCTCGACTATGCTCGCTAAATCTTCGGTTCCCCTCTTTGATCTACTCCCTTGTGCTATGTGGTGCCATAGCCATTGAGCCACCGTGGCGGTGTTGGGCTCTGATTATCCTGCCGAAGTACCGATGACACTTACGTGGTTCTCTATAATTAACGTGGCTACTATATATGATGGTCATTTGGAGATCAATTTCTTGCTATGGCAGGAAAAATATGATTCCTACATGTTGTAGCTTGGATACCCTATGTCTACTCTCTAATCATAATGTGTGCTGTGGTTGATGGTACTTAACAAGCATGGATTTTACAGACTACTACTATGTCTGCTATGAACCGCTGCTGGAGGTTGTTGTAGTAGTTAATATTTGTGTTCTAGCTAGGCTTTTTTTAGAACACTTTTTTTTAGAACACTGTTCTAGCTAGGCTTTCGATGGCTCTCATATGGATATATTTGGTCATGGGTGCTAAGTGGTTCTTGGCAACGATTAGAGCACAACATATGATGTCCTGGTCTTAGTTGTCCTCTATACTACAAGTAGTTGTTAAAATATGAGGTATGGATCCAGTAATGTGGACATTTCAGAGATGCTTTGGAGCATGCAGGTGTTTCTGGTGATTAGGATGACTCCAACGGGCCGACCCAAACGGACGCGCGTTTGGTCCGCATTTTGTCCGTTTGGGTCGGGGAACGGACGCGCGTCCGGCCCATGTCCGCCCCTTTCTGGCCAGTGCCCCCAACGGGGCCGACGCATTGAGTCCGCTTGCCACTTTTATTTCCTAAACTTTTTTTTAATACTAGGATTACATTTAGAAACTGAAATTACATAGTTAAATCTAGGACCTTCTCCTAACATTAAATCCTAAAACCTAAACCTAAACTTGAAGGAAATTAATAATCGACCACCGGCCGGCAAGGGGGAAGATCAAAGAGGGGCTGCGGCCTTGAGGAACGTCACGCAGCATGCCCGTTCTGCAAGGGACTTGCTGGCTCTTCCTTCATCGCACCCATGGCCAGCCAGGGCTGGCTGACTCAATCTTCTTTGATCATTTTGTAGCTACGAAACACGTAGCGGGCGCCGGTATTAGTGGAAAATGAACCGCACATAGGCGGCCACGGCCTCGGCTCCTTTCGCGGTGGAGCTGACATCAGGCGGAGCTGCCTGCTCCTTTCGCGGCCTCGGCCGCCGCCAAGGCCTCCCGGTGCCGTTTGCGCCTCGCCGCGCGTTTCTTGGACTCTTCGGCGCGGCGCATTTGCTTTATCTCCTCCTCCACTGCAGCGTCGGCACAGGCGCGCGCGGCGGACATGAACGCGGCCGCCCTCTGCGCGTTCAGCTGCATGTGGGCTGCATTCACCGCCTCCTCCTCGGTGATGTGAGCAGAGCCGCCCACGCCAATGGGAGGCTCCGGCGGCGCGCCATCCCCCGCGACACCGGCCGCCGCGACAGCAGCCGCCGCGACACCGGCGGCGTACTCTTCTTCGTCGCTGTCCGCGCAGTCCGCGAACGCCGCCTCCACCGCACTCCTCTGGGCGTCCGTCAGGCGCGGACGCGGTGGCTGGGGAATCATGCCGGCCCATGCCGGGCTGGTCGCCATCCGGCGTGAGAAGCTGCCGCGATAGCGCCCGCGCGCACTCATACGCGCTCGCTCGACCTCGTCCACCAGATGTTGCGGCGGCGGCGGCGGATCCATTCCGGCGCGTGGATCTGAGCTTGGAGATGGTGGCCGCCGTGGCTAGGGTTTGGCCGGCCGGCGCGATTGGGGAGGAGTGCTAGGGTTTGTGCCCTAGGGTTTGGCCGGCCGGCGCGATTTATACAGCTCCACCGCCCACAGTTATTACGGGTAGGTGGCCGTTGGGGTCGATGACACGCGGGGCCAGGGCGGACACGGGGAGTATGCAGGAACGGTCCGCTCGCGTCCGGGCCCGACGCATCGGTGACCCAAATTTGGGCCAGGAATGCGTCGCGGCGGACCAAAAAACGGACCGCGGTCCGTTTGCGTCGCCCCGTTGGGCCGTGTTTTTGGCTCCCGCGGACAGGAACGGACGCGCGCGGACTCGATGGGTCGCCCCGTTGGAGTCATCCTTAGAGAGCATGAGAAGATGGACAAAGGAGTAGATAACGTCCATTCATGTCTTTTTTTTTAAAGAACGTTCATTCATATCTATTTAGCTAGATATGTTGTTGCTGTTGAGTCGCTTCTTTGGCACGTTTTGCTTATGTGTATGACATTTTATCGAGTTTTTCTTTTCACCTGCTGGTTATCTTGGACTTAGGATATAGGACTTAAGTATTTACTTTTTTCCAGTTATCTCTCTTATCCGGTGAATTGTCTGCTGTTGTTCTTCGTTTTGTTAACAGAAATTTCATCTACAAAGGAGGAACATAATGACTCCAATTGATTGCGTGAGGAATGAGGATAGTGAGGACGATGAACAAATTGAATATGTAACAAAATTCAAAAGTATTCTAATAGTATCTCCACTTCTGGGAATTTTGTGCTACTAAGAGGCATTCATATCATGTGTTCACCAAAGTGGGTTTTCTATACAACGGCTGCATCTTTATTGTCAGAATATTTTTTTAGCTTGTACGTAAGTGTTGCTTGACAAGTTAGAAATGATTTAGTTTGCACTGCTTTAACCCTAAGCAACCAGTGCTAAAGCACTAAAGCTAATACAACTAGCACTTTTGACGGCGGTGAAATCTAAGAAGACCACTGGCTGACCATAATTGGGAACTGTATTTGATAGTTGATATGTGTTAGATTATCAGAGAAATAATGAGGAGCCAACACTTCTTTATCAGATATTTTAGGAACATGGCTGCTTTCACGTCAGATAATTGCGCTATTATATTTCCTCTAAAACCATATTCTCGCAACAGTCCTCACAACCCAGTTGAACATGTTAGACACTGAGCGGCCCATGTAGGCCATAATTCCGATTCCTATCTTTATTTTTGTTTTGACCTTGGGGCCGACGTGGATTTCGGAGCGGCGGTTCTGAATGTTCACCTCCGTAGTGTTGCGTCAAGGTGTTTAGGTGTCGGTTTTGGTTGCTTGGGCGACTTGGTCATCGACTCGTGTGGGACGCGGCGTCGGCGTGGTGTTTTTTTTTTGTTGTTGTATCGGTTTTCGGTCGGTTACCGTATAAACTGGCCAACTCTTTTCTTCTATATCAATGAAAAGGTAAAAAAAATTGTCTCGTTTCAAAAAATCTTTATTTTTGTTTAGTGGTGCATGTTTGTAGTCTTTTGTTCAGTTTGCCCTTGACTAAACTCCTTTCTCATACTTTAAGTTTCCTATTGCAAAGCAGCATCAGACATCCTTCCAAAGGGTTTTCTTTCATAAATGCCACTGGATTGATTTATGTAGCTCCTATTGGTGACAGTAGCGGAGGAGGCAATTTTTCTGAGATATGGCCGACGCAAGCAGCCATGTACACAACAAAATCAAAGTTGAAACTTTTACCACTGCCAACACGTACATATATAGGTTGAAGTTAGAAAAAGTTTGAGGTCTGACAGAAGCCAAACCTTGCAATATTGTTGCCTACGCCACTGATTGGCGAGGCCAGATCAGGATTCTGATTCACAGTTGAAATATGTACCGTGATATGAGAGCCTGCATCTAAGGAAACTACCAACGCGATCCCCACTGCATCTAAGGAAACTGGATCTAAGAAAACTGAGTAGTATTGATATTGTGAAGAAGAGTAAGAAAGGACCCTTTTTCATTCTGGACTTCTCATTCAATTGAACCTATTTGATGGTTTATTTCATAGGTTTGCAGATCTACTACCACTTAATAACAGGAAACACAGTGAAGGATGCGGATTTTAGCGGCTTCGGGCGGTGCGATTGCAGCAATGCAGCGGCACAGATATTGTGTTGCTTCTGTTAGACACCGACATGTCGATTTTTGTTTTAGAAGGCTATCTACATGTGCATCACTCTTAGCTTATCAAATCAATTTCTCTACGCGCAAGGTTTATCCAGTTTATATCCATCTCCGGAAATCAAATGCATTTTCGGTCAAACCAAGATCAGTCGGCAACTTGTGGTACTGAAGTACTGACAATTGTGTCCCTCACATCCCATCACGTGATCGAGAAAGGTTGGCCTGCATGAGGCCAACAGGGTAGTATACAAATTCGGTGATGCACGACCTGATGCAATATGAACTGATAGCAAAGACCCGGTTGGCAACTCCGATGTCCGATCGGTGGTTCTCTATCCACAAAGCAAAGCAGTGACCAGCAATGGCAACCGGCAAAGTTCCATATCTATCGCTGCTCCACACCCCATATGTGGCGTGCGGCCATATTCTCCCTAGCTTTTGTAACTTTGTACATGCGAATTGCTACTTCCATCCAATTTCAAAAAAAAAAGAATTGCTACTTCCATCCATGGCTGCTCCTCCTAGTCCTCAGCCTCACGTCATGGTGCTGCCCTTTCCGGCACAGGGCCACGTCATGCCGCTCATGGAGCTCTCCCACCGGCTCGTCGACCACGGGCTGGAGGTCGACTTCGTGAACACAGACTTCAACCACGACCGCGTCCTCAAGGCCTTGGCCGCCGAGAATGGAGCCGTCCCCGACGGCATCCACATGGTATCGCTCCCGGACGGCATGGGCCCCGACGGCGACCGCACAGACATCGCCATGCTGGGCGACGGCTTGCCGGCCGCCATGCTCGGCCCCCTCGACGAGATGATCAGGTCCAGGAAGAGCAGGTGGGTGATCGCCGATGTGTCCATGTGCTGGGCGCTGGAGCTGGCCGGCACGGCGGGCGTTCAGTGTCGCCTTGTTCTCGACCTTCTCGGCGGCCGTGTTCGCGCTCCGGCTGCACATTCCCAAGCTGATCGAGGACGGCATCCTCGACGAATGTGGTAAGGGGAAAATGTCAAATCGAATTGGCACGTTGTGTTCCACAAGTTTGTGTATGTGGTTGCCACGTTGTTATCAAATTGGACTGAGAGATGAAGTATGTGTAACAGTGTAAGAAACGCAGGGAAAGTGACGAGAAACGAGACGATCCAGCAGAGCACCAAGATGCCACCCATCGAGGCCGCGGAGATCCCCTGGGTCAGCCTGGGCAGTTCGCCGGACAGACTTAGGGTGATCATCAAGAACGTGCTCAAAACCAACCCGTCGATACCGCTGGCCGCCACCGTCATCTGCAACACATTCGAGGAGATCGAGTCGGAGGCGCTGGATCTCGTCCCGAATGCGCTGCCCGTCGGCCCGCTGGAGGCGCCGCCGGAGCCGAGTTCGTCGGCTGCCGGGCAGTTCTGGCCCGAGGACCTGACGTGTCTTGCCTGGCTCGATGCGCAGGCCCGCGGCTCGGTCATCTACGTGGCGTTCGGGAGCTTCACCGTCTTCGACACAGCGCGGTTCCAGGAGCTCGCCGACGGGCTGGAGCTCACCGGCCGACCGTTTCTGTGGGCGGTGCGGCCGAACTTCACCGACGGGGTGGTCGGCGAGGGCTGGCTCGACGCGTTTAAGCGCCGCGTGGAGGGAAAGGGGCTGGTCGTCGGCTGGGCACCACAGCAGCGCGTGCTCTCGCACCCCTCGGTCGCTTGCTTCATGTCGCACTGCGGGTGGAACTCTACCATGGAAGGACTGCGGCATGGCGTGCCGTTCCTGTGCTGGCCCTACTTCGGTGACCAGTTCTGCAACCAAAGCTACGTCTGCAACATATGGGGCACGGGCATCAAGCTCTGCGCCGACAGGCTAGGGGTGGTCACCAAGGAGGAGATCAATGGCAAGGTCACGCAGCTGCTGGGCGACGAGGGGATCAAGGCAAGTGCAGCCATGTGGAAGGACAAGGCGTGCGCAAGCATTGCAAAGGGAGGATCATCCCACCAGAACCTGCTCAAGCTTGTGAATTTGCTAAGGGAACAATAATCTTTTTAGATAATAGGCATCAGATGCCCAGTTTTAAATTAATAAAGCCTTCACAGGAGTAGCGACACGCAAATTACATAGCTAGCTTACAGGAGCACTAAGTTCACACTGAACTTAAGTCTATTTTAATGAGTTATCTATTTTCCATTGGACTTAAATAAGCCAAAAAGGAAAAGTCGACAACAGAGAACTACACAAGGCACACACGTCCTAGGATGACCACGTTAATTGATCATCGAGGAGAGAAACGAGAGAGAAGTGTGCCAAATCAGAAAAGAGATTTGATAGGTGGGTGACCGTCTGTTCTTCTCAAATGTTTTTCTCTCACTGTCACTACCTCTCAAAGTTTAAATCAATATAAATTCGTTGAAGCTCAGGATTAAATGTCCTATCATATTGCTCAGAAACATTGACCCTGCGGATTTTGCAATGGCACGGAGCTGCTGGTTCGAGGATTCCAAAGGAATGTTATCGATGCAAAAGTTGTGTTGTGCCAATATGCTAGAAAGAGGATCCCGCTTTGCCCCTCTGATAATGAGATATTCTCTTTTCAGTTCAATGGGAAGCAGTTTCATGTTAGAGCATGGCTAATAGTATAGCCAACTGCTGGCTATATGGGGCTGCCATGTCATCTATAGTCATCATCTAAACTCACTCATATAGTAAGATGGGCTACAAGATTGGCTATTAGAGTAGTATTTTGTACAACCTTCTCTCTATCTCTCTCCTCATATTTATTACTTTTGCCTAGGACCACGCGTAGCCTCTTGCATGAGAGCCCACTCCTCCTACTTTTCATGCCTCTCTCATCCACATAAGCAAAAATGTCACGTAGGCGGGCTATAAGCCCACTATTGTACTTGCTCTTAAGCCCAGCTTCATCATGACGGTTAACAAGGCATAGGGTTAGACTACCCCGAATGCCGATATTTACTTGCGTGAACCACAGGCATTTATATGTCGCGCTATCTAGATCCGCTGCTATAAATAGCATGAAGATTCTTGTCATCCCAAAATGTTGGTAACAAAAAAAAAACTCAAGATACAACCAAAATAAGAGCTCCTATTGTCCCGTTGGTACGTATACAAAGAACATTGTCTATAGAGAGATTCTTACATCACAAGTGAGGTATTTGGAAATTAAACCTCATTAACCTTACTTTTATCTTTTAATAATTATGCATACTTATATATTCAGAATATAACTTGGTTGTGCAGATGAACTCCATTGTTGTAACCATGTGAGTTGCTAAGAGAAATATGTTGTAATATTTTCTATATGGCACGGCATGGTGAAATGTGATATGGAAACTTTTGTATGGTTTTTCATCTTGTTTTATGGATTTATTCAAATAAGCTCTGTGTATGGTCAAACAATGTACTTCAGTGGAATTTCGTCCATCTCAAGCGTAAATTCTTAAAACAATATGGCCATGAGAGAGCCTGATGCCTCGGTTTTCCTTCACTTGTGTACTTCCGATGCCGTTGTTCCACTCCACTACTCAGTATCGTATAAATAATGCTATAGGTGGACGATGTGAACTTCGTATTTTAACAATCTTTGTATGTGTGTACCTGAATTGTCGCATGTATGTAAGTCATGCTATCCAATAAAAATCAGACATGCTCCATTTCATTAGCGAATGTCTTCTTATGGGCTCAACTTTTTTGAAATGAGATTATTGTCTCTATGCAAATATATGTCCCCATAACAACGCACGGGTATTTTACTTGTAACTACTTCTCCTAACTAAAAATGCCTATCCCAACTCCCCATAGCGGTGAAAAAAAAATGAGGTCTCACATTCTCCTCCTTTGTCGGGCGGCCCATCCCAACTCCCCATAGCTGGTTGGTATCCTTCGGCGATTGTGAACCCGACATACGGTGGTGGTCTAGTGCGGTGCTTTGCGAGGTTTCTCACGTGCTCCTTCCGGAGCCTGTCGGGCCTTTCCACCCCTCCTTGATCATGTCATGCCGAATCTGGCTTGCTCGATCGAGGGTGCGGTGTGGGCACAACATTTCTGGGGGTTTTCTCCCGCGATTTCGTTTTTTGTGTTGGTGTGCTTAGGTGGTGTGTTTCTCTTCGTGGTTGTAGTCGCTTCGTCAGCGCCTTTGTATCTGTTTTCGTCTAGTTTTTTCCAAATAAACTAGACAACTCTCTTCTTCTTAATGAAACACAGTACTACTACTCGTTACTCGAAAAAAATTAAGAATATAATTAGTTCATACTATAAAACCTAGACAGTTGTATCGCAACGCCGACAACTCATCTGCTGAAGTACACTCATATAGAGAAGCTCCCGTCCGGTGTTTGCTATACCTAATCGCCAAGATCAAGGAGAGTGGCGGGAGTGTAGAGTTGTTGTAATGGGAACACTCCCACTAACTCATCCAGTGCACTCTGCTGCACCGACCACACCTCCTATATATAGGCGCGTAGCTGGGTTGGCTTGCTGGGCATGTCGGCCCGCAACTATTCTGACCCAACTAGAAACCATACCCATATTTAGCTGTCACACAGCTTTGTATCGTGCCGACTCGAGTCCGACTCAATCACACTCCTTTTAGCCATAACTTTCCGGCTGGCTCTTTTTCTCATAAGTGTGTGACGCTGCAGGTTTACATTCAATCGAATACAACATGAGATACTCCTCCAATTTTCCGCCATTGCTCCAAGCAGCCGGTTTAAGCCGATGGTCGGTAACGTGTTCTAACAAAGCATGTCAACTCTGGAGTGACGTAAAGTCTATTAAGACCTTCCTATCCAATGTACCATATATTTAGCGTCTTTGCCTTGGAGATATAACTTACCAAAATTATGGGCGAGAGCTTGCCGTCTCTTTATAATAGTCTTGACTCTCTCGCTACGTATATGACATTGATTTCCCCGGATTAACTTTTAATCATAGTCGACTAATTTTTAGACGAGTCACGTATCTACTTTTCCGAATCAAGTCAGGCGAATAAGCCCAAGCAAATCCCGCCTTGGTTAACTAGAACACGTAGCTTGCTTTTCTATACTGTTTCAACTATACTGTTATTACGGACAGGTGGCACTAGATAGTGGACAAATAAGTGATTTCTCGATAAAAGATGATAATGATTTTGGACGATTTTAGACATTCCTTTGGTTCTTTTGTGTGGACAATGGCGTGAGAAGCACTGCGAGCCGCTCGCAGCTTGACGCATGCCGCCAGGCCCACTACGCTCCGCTGACTGCACCGGACGTTATCCTCATCTGCGACTTCACCACCACCTGCTCCGGTGCCCCCATGGCCGCCCTCCGCCCTGCCCCCCATGCCGCCATCGGTGACCTCCGATCGGTCGCCGTCCGCCGCGGCTCCTGCCGGCCCTCATACCTCTCCTCCCCGTGCTGGCAGCAGGTTATTCAACCTCCTAATTCTTATCCTCCTAATTTTGGTGAGGGTTCGATGAGTCTGATTTAATCAGAAGGAACTGATGCTTTTTCCGGTGTTGTAGGATGATAGTTGTGCTTTTCATGAGTTGTTTGGGTGGGTGTGTTCTTGGGCCTGAAAAGTATTTAGATTTTAATTTAACCAGGTAGACGGAGAGATGATCCGAATTGAATTGCTTAGAGCCATCTCGTAGTTATTTCCTTTCCCTATGTCTTGGAAGGAATTTAGTTATTTAACCTTGGTAGACTTGGCAATTCGCTGGGTCCTTGGCGATTGGTTCAGATATGGCAATACACCAGTACATCGTTTTTACTGCTGAAGTGGGACATTTCAAATAGAATAGGAACTCTCCGCCTAAACTGTAAGATATACACATAACTGTTACTATTAGATTTAGTTACGCAATAGTGCTAACTAGTGAGCTCATATACCTTTTCTCTGCTAAGAGCATCTCTAGCAGATACTCAAAAAACTGGCTACTCAAAATCCTACTGAATATAAAATTTGCAGCAGCTTTTGTACAGATATGCATATTTCCGTATCTTATGCATGCAGTATACATATTCCGGTATTCACTAAATCTATGAAAATAAATTGAAAATTACTCGCAAACAAGTGCATTAGTTTTAAGTCAACAAGGACTAGTGACATCTCATATTCATCAATGTTTACATTATTGTGAAAATGTATTTTCAGATCTTATAGTAATTTTAAGTTTCTATATAAACTATCACACAGATCGTTCCTGCCTTTTGAGTATTCAGTCTCTTTCAAAACTACAGATGCAAGAACCAGTATCAGTGCAGCATATTTAGTGATCAGCAATGTAACAAAACCTCATATTGCGGATTTTATGAGAATGTCATGTAAGCCTGGGTTTAGTGGCAGTGCATTACAAACATGTAGCTTTGTTATCAAATTGTTCGCTAAATATGTAATTGTGCGAAACTGGGTCTGTAGTTTTGTGAAACAGTTGCTCACTGAGTCTGTAGTTCTGTAAAATTGCTCTTACCTCTAGTTTTGTGATACTGAAACCCTAATCTTTTTTTTGCGGGAAGAAACCCTAATCATGTAGTTAAGAAATCTACCCAAATTATTAAGTTCTCCACTCTCAAGCTCACAGCCAACATGAAGTTTTAGGGCTTGATTGGGTTTGTGCCCCATGTTGGTAATGCCAGAAAATGCTTAATTGTTGTTAAGAATGTGGTGATTTGTTTGTTGCAAATTGCCAGACCAGAAATTGGAAGGCACCTTAGTTTAGTGATTTTGGTTCTCTGGCAACAAAACTTTGGCATGATTTTGCATTCCCAATTTTTGGCAACAATCCTATGTGGCATTGTCCCAATCCAGTTTGAGGCCAAATTTCCTTGGTTTGCCAAGAAAATTTTGGGCATCAAACAGAGTATGCCTTAGTTCTTCTTACTGACTCTAAATTGATTCATCTCTTCTACATTATTTTTAAATTTGTCATTAAATCATAGATGTGCAGTAGTTGTGATCACATCCTTATCAACTTTGAAATGCAGGGATATATGTTGAATCGGAAATCAAAATGCACTACCAAAAAGCTATTTACTACAACTACTGGCGCAAAACTTGATGACTCTGACTTTGATAGCGTTCATGCACCACTTGAGCCCCAAACATGGGAAGGGAGCTTCTTGTGTGGCTTGTTGAAGAGCCAGCCGCACGTTTTTCTAGCTGCTGCAGCAAAGCAACTTCAACAAATGTCTATTGAAAGGAAAGACACCCAGACCCGCTGGGAACATAGTATCGGTTCTTCCGAGGACTGTCTTCACAGGTTAGTAATATCTGCCTATCCATTTTGGATATATTTAGTTGCAGGCTCCCAGCCTTGGAAGAGTTCAACGTGCTGCTTTCAGTTTCCCCCCCCCCCCAATATTTTCCATGTGTCTTTCCAACATTATAAAAATAGTGTGATGCTGTCTTGTAGAAGAGTGTCAAACACCATAAGTTCGGCACCTAGTTTGTAGTACTGAGGAAGACATGAAGAACAACCAAATTCGATAAATCATCTTTAGTTGTAACCTACTTGTTTTGTGAGTTTTGTTATATTAGGGAATGCTCAGAGAAATTAAACAATGAATAGAATTCAGGTTGGTATACATAGTTCAGATTAACTGAGTCCATTCCTGACATGGCAAACATTGTCAAACCTGTAACTTTCTTCTGTTATTTGGACTTTCGGTGTTATATTTGTATTTGGATAACTAAGTATATTGTCGGGAACCATACAAATAGGAGGATTGCCAAAATGAAGGAGCAGGAGTGCAGGACTGCTATTGAGGATGTCATGTACATGTTGATTGTTCATAAGTATTTCAAGATTGAACTTCCAATGGTTCCGAATCTATCGAAACTCATCAGTAATAGAAGATTACATATATGGCCACCAAGGGAGGAAGATCTTGAATCCATTCATGGACCGGAGGTGTTAGGTCTAATTAGGGAGCACTTGACCAGCATTATCAGATGGGTGCACAAGAATGGTCCCAAGATTAATCGTTCAACACTTCGGGTCAAAAGACTGCAATTAGGTCGGATCTATTCTGCCTCAGTAATGTATGGATATTTCCTCAAGTCTGTCACTTTAAGGCATAGTTTGGATCTGACTCTTGCTCGTCCACAAGAATTTTTACAACCAATTCAGCTTCATAATGCGCAACTTGCAACTACCCAGAAACAAGAAAAGAAAGAGGCCTTTTGCGGTTCTGTCCAAATGTTGTCTTCTTTGAAACGAAGTTCTGTTGTTGATCTTCATGACTTGAAGAGTTACATAATGGGGTTTGATCCAAAGACCTTGGAGTTATGTGCGAAGGTGCGGTCAAACGAAGCTTCTAATCTCATTGAGAAGCACAGCCGGGCACTTTTCGGAGGTTCCACAGAGATTGATGAGGCGGTAATACTTGATCCGGCATCCCTAAAAAGATTGCTGCTTGAAGCCATTGCATTTGGTTCTTTCCTTTGGGATATCGAAGATAACGTCGATGCGATATTCAAGTTGCAGGATAGCTGAAAATATGATTCCCAGAAGATTCCTGAAGTCCTGTAGATACGAAGCAAGCTGAAAGAAGAGTTTGCAGAAGCTTCCCGAGGCCTTGTATATATTTTAGGAAATTAGTTTCTGTTGTTGCGTTTGGTTCTCTACGAGGTCCTGTGAATCCACATATATTTTATGATAGAAACACACTTGTGAAGGTTTAAAATTTCGTAGATGCACATTTTAGAATGAATGTGTATTAGCTTTTGCGGTTGGCGTTTGTTTCTCTATGAGGTCTTGTGAATGCACATATATTTTTATGATAGAAAACACACTCGTAAAGATGAATTTTTTCATAGATGCACATTGTATAATGAATTTGTACCTTCAAAAATTCAAAAAAAAATGAATTTGTACCTTCAAAGTTGGGGCCAAATGACTAGCAAAAGACAAATGGTGTATATGTGCCAAAGGATCTCATGTTCTTTCTGTATGGGAGATAATGGATTTACTTTGCCATACAGTTTGAAGCAAGGTTTTCAAGTCGGCGAGTCGTCCAGGGTAGCGACTCTTTGACTAGTTGTGACTAGTCAAGACTCATGATCGACTAGTCGACATTAGTAGTTTAGCAATATGTACTATAAAATTATCATATTATATGTATAGTTGTATATAACTATATACTTATTAATTGTCTATAGTACAAACCCGGGCATCTCCATACAGTGTTCAAACAGTTTTGGCTGGGATTTTTTTTGGGGTGATCTAGGTTTCACGGGGAAGATGGGCAAGCAATATTGGAAAAAAAAATATAGCGGGCGGGCCAACTTTAAGTCGTTCTTTGACTCAAAAATCTGGACTAGTCGAGACTGGGCTATTGAGTCGCTTGACTCAACCAATTAGTCGAGTCGAGATGCTGAGTCAACTTTATTTTGCGACTCATCGACCTAGGGCGGAACCGGGGGGGACCAGCAGGGCCACGGCTCCCCCCAACATGCAAAAATTTCTATAAGACCCCTGATTAATTATGCAAGGAGCTGTGTGTTCTACTCTATGTCCATCACTCAAACACGAAAATGCATGTACTCTACTCACAGAAAATCCATAGAGATGAGAAGCTTTTGACTTTTCCTTCCGTTCATTCAGCCAAAAAACTCAACATGCATAAATGAAAGAGCATGTGTTGCCCCATGTGTGGTTTTGGTAATTAATGACAATCTCTATGGACTAATGTTTGCATTGAGATATCTTTATAGATCGAGTCCATGAAGAAGTTTGGAGTTCATGTGTTGGACTCTAGAAGAGTATATGATGACCAAGGTTCTATCCAAGGATTTATATATGAAGAATGGTCATGTGTAGAGATGAGCTTATTGCAAGCATGGCTTGAAAAAGAAGATTGAGTGAACTTCATGTTTATCTCCAAGCCATCATCTATATCAAGAGAAGTATATGAAGCGCAAGTGGATACATGAAGACGGAGATTAGCGAGGCTCTCCCATAATGGTGTATGGGGGAGCATTTGGAGATGTCTTCATCAAGCATGAGCTAGCAAGCGCAAATCAAGAAAAGTGGTCCACTTGAAGAGATCAAGATCGTCATCATCTAGCTCAAGTGGAATGCGCAAGGCAAAGGTATGATCTTGATAGGGTTTCTATTTTACCGGTCTCATGGTGTTAGTGGGAGACCGGGTTATAGGATAGATGCCGTTCTATCAAGAGGGGCTCTCAAGTGAGTAACTTGATCGCATCTTTGTGGAGAGCTCAAACCTTTGCATACTTGGCATCATCATCTTTCTTGGTTCTTATTTGGCCTTTATCCATGTGAGAATTTAGAGCTTGTGTTCATCTCCATACCAAGCTCTAGTTCATCAAGAACGGATTTCATTTGAATATCTTCTGATGTTTTTGATATTGGAGGTTTTACCGGTTCGTCTTTTGTAGAGAGGTCAAACTCTCCTCTTGTGTTATCCTCCTCACATGATGGACTATGATGTGTATATGCATGATCTTGTAGTGCTTGTGATTATCTTCGGAGCAAGCCCAAGATCATCGAAAACGGAGTTCGGATGAAAACTTGTTTGCATTCTCGGCTTTGGAAATATTATCGGTCCACCTCGAGATAGGATCCACACCTCCCATGTGTGGCATCTCCTCCATATTTGTGACCCTTAATATTTCCACTTTTTGTAGCAAAGCATTTGTCGTTACCTTTCCAACGCAATTGGATTCATCTCATTTGGAGTTCATATGAGAAAGTTATCGCAGTTCAGGTTTCAGGATGATATCCTGTAAGCGGTAGTACCGCCGTTTCGGGCGGTAGTACCGCTGGCCCTAGGCTGGGAAGCCTCAGCGGCAGTACCGCTCCCAGTACCGCCGAGATTCATCTTCGGACGCAATGTGCGGTACTGGCAGCGGCACTGCCAGCGGTAGTACCGTCCGGGGTTTCTTGCGCAGCCCGAAGCGGCGGTAGTGCCGCCCGCACTACCGCCAAAAGTGGCCTCTGGGGCCCATGTGCGGCAGTACCGCCCGGCGCAGCGGTACTACCGCTGGATCGGGCTGAAGGGCGCGGTCTGCGCCTGTTTTGACCGCAGCGCAGGAGGCGCCAGCGGTAGTACCGCCCGGAGCAGCGGTACTACCGCTGGCTCGGGCTGGAGCAGCCAACGGCTCCTTTTTGGGGGAACCTATTTAAGGGGCTTTCTTCCCCAACGGTTCCCCAATCTTCTTGAGCTCGTTTTTCTCTCTCCTCCATTGTTGCAAAGCTCAAAACTACAAGATCTCCCAATCCCTCCACCCAAACTCGTTGATCTTTGGAGGATTGAAGGAGAAGACCTAGATCTACATTTCCACCGAGCTGTTTCTCCTCTAAGTGAGTGGAACCCTTTCGATCTAGTTCTTGAAGTTCCATTTGTTGTGTTATTCTTTGTTCTTCCTCTCTTCTCCCCCCACAAGCATTTGTTGCTTTTGGTGGGATTTGGGAGTGAAGGACTTGAGCACTTCGTGTGTTCTTGCCTTTGCTTTTGTGCATAGGTTTGCTCTCTCCACGAGGATTCGTGGAAGTGAAGATTGTGAGCTTGTTACTCTTGGGTCGTTGGACCCTAGACGGTGTTCTTGTGACCTTTTGTGGTCAACGCCTTTTGTGGCGAGTGGCACCTTTTGTGGCGGTGCAAGGCCTTTTGTGGCCGCTTGGGAGCTCCCGATCCTTTTGTGGGTTGTGCCTCAAGTTCGTTGTAAGGGACTCGATTTCCGCCCCAAAGGAAATCAATAGTGGAAGGTGAACCGAGCTTTTGTGCAAGGTTCATCGGAGAATAGGGTGAAGCCTTTTGTGGCATCTTGAGTTTGAAGCTCACACCCCTCCAACGAGACGTACTCCCCTAAAAAGGAGGAACTCGGGAATACATCGTCATCTCCACGTACCTCGGTTATTTCTATACCCGAGCTCCTTACTTATGCAATTTACATTGTGATAGCCGTCGTGCTTGAAGTTATATATCTTGCTATCACTTTGTTGTTTATCTTGCTTAGCATAAGTTGTTGGTGCACATAGGTGACCTAGTTTATTTAGGTTGTTGGCTTGTTAATTTAAACACCTAGTTTTATTCCGCAATTAGCAAGCCTAAACCGGAAAAGTTTTTAAACGCCTATTCACCCCCCCTCTAGGCGACATCCTTGTCCTTTCAATAAACTTTTCCTCTCGTTCCTGCATGCTGCATGTGCGATTCTCATTCCAGTTGCTTTTCTCCCCTCTCTATTCTTCAATATTCCAAAGAACTCAAGTGACAAGGCCCATAATTTCTTCTCTGATTTGGAGCACACATACATATTTTTGCTACAATCACGGTAAAGAAAATCTCCATACATTTTTTTGCATTTTAATGTTATGTTCAATTCTCGGTCCCCCTTATGTGAATTTCCTGGTTTCGCCCTTGTCATCGACTAGTCGTCGACTAGTCGCTTGACTCAAAAAGCATGGTTTGAAGTTTTTCTTGGTATTTTTCTAAGAATTTGCATAAGTATGACACCTTGAATCATTTTGGGAGCATAGGGTTAGATGCCTGACGTATTGGACCGCAGGCCCAGAATTTCACCAAGCATCGTTACTGGCAACCAGACAACTTACGTTGTCGTGACACATCCGTGCCAATAACTCGTGATGCAAATGGATGACAATCTTCAGTGCAGCAGCAGCTTAGTAGCGGGCTCGTTGTTCAATTATTCTGTCCGGGGTAGCCTCGTGATCCCCAATATAGTGTTGGGCTCTCGTGTCCCAGATATTTATGAGACTAATATATGAAGAATCTGTTTTGACTCGTACGTTTAGATATTCGAGTGCCAATATTTAAAAATCGTATTTTAAAACATGAAAAATTCTAAACAAAAAATTGGACATTTTATGTCTGCACATAAAGTTTCGTGAAAAACGGACTTTTTTGTCCCCTGTCTAAAAAACATATATTCTATTGCTCCAAAATAACTTTTAACGACACATTTTTTGTCTTTTTTAAAATAGCCCATTAAAAATATCTTTTTCTCGTAAAACTTTGCATGAGAACATAGAATGTTCAGATTTGCACCCTACTTTTTTTTGAAATTTTTTAACATGTTAAAATGTATTTAAAATATATTTTCACAATGTGTGTATCTAAACGTACGAATCAAGACACCGTGTCCCAAATATGTACTATTGTTTCTCCTCCTAGCATGAACTATGTTCTAGAAACAAAAATGTGTTCGCATATGTTCTAGAGTTTGGTTGACTCTATCTTCTTAATTTTTGATCCAGATTCATACAAACATTCGGCGAGTTTTGTCCAATTCGTCGCACTCCGACATCCGTTTGAATCTTTCTTTCACGATCATATGGACATCATCCTTCCAAACAATTTTCATGTTTTAAACTTTTCATTTCGACGGACATGCATATATATATATATATATATATATATATATTTCTCTCTAAATTTCAAATTCGTTGTATTTTAGACCGTGCAAAAAAGACAAATTCTGACAGATTTCAAAATTTCATTAATCTTCAAGATTAATTAACCAAAAAAAAATTAACGGTACCAAACAATGATTTTCACCAGGCAAATTAACCTAAAGGTCGCGGCGTGCGCCGCGTCAATTTTAAACATGTTTATGCACGGGAACTAAATCATCCATTTGTATAATATAGACTTTATCTCCATTTAACTGTGTAAAATTCATAATTTTTGTGTGCAATTCAAAAAAGTATCAACACAAAATCAACACACTCAAACATTCCAATTTGCTAAAAAAAAATTGGAGATACTCTTTAAATACAAACTCATTTGAACAATTCAATTTGCTAAAGTACTATATTTTAAAAAACACTAAAACACATCAAAATGTCCACAAAAAAATGTCACAAATTTTGACATTCCGAACTACTTCAAATTTTCTTTTTTAAAAACTAAAATAAATCAGCATTCCCATGTTTCAATTTGCTAAAAATTTAGAAATACGATAACATATTTCAAAAAAAAAATCATAAAAACCATAATTACAACACATTTGAACATTACAATTTGCTATAAAAACGGCTTTAAAATATCAAAATATGAATACCAAAAAATGTAAATATTGAAAAATAGCTATTCCAAACTTATTTTCCAAATAAACATAATTGAATCAACAAACCAAATTTAAAATAGAACATGTTTCAAACAATTTAAAACACTTTATATATATATTTTTTAGGGTATTTATACAATTTCCAAAAATCTACTAAATGCTGCAAAATCAGTAACTTAAACTATATCCATCAACAAAATATGAAAAATATATCGAAAAAAAACACAAAAAAATGCTGACTATTTATGGCGTATGATTAAATTTCAATTTTAGATATTTTAAACTTTTAAATATCTTCCAACTCTGACCATTTCGCTAAAGTAAACAAAAATAAAATCTAGAAAACACCCCAACTTGAACAATTTTCAAAATCTAAACAATTTCAGAACGCAAACTTTTCCAAATTTCAGAAATTTTTAAATCTACACAATTTCTAAATGCGCACGTTACCAAATTTAAATTTTATTTACCACACAGGCGCGGCATTGCCGCGCTAAGTTCCCTAGTAATTCCTCATAGAGTATGTAGGTGGCTGCCCTGACTCTGTAGAAGAACCTATGGTAAAAGAAGAAAAAGAAACGTGAACGCAGAAGCTGGTAAACCTCATGGATTGCTCCTTTGATATTTCCTCCCTCCGTGTTCCCACAGGACACAGGTGCGGGTGCCACAACTGTCTGCACCGGCACTGCATTTAAGGCCACCTCCACATCTCAGCCATCCCCTCCCGCAAAGATCCAGAGCGAAGAGGAAAGAGAGTGAGATCTCAGCTTCCTCCGGCAATGCCTCCATGGGCAGCATCACTCGTGCTGCTCCTCCTCCTCCTCCACGGGATAGGAGGCCGTGGCATCAACCTGGACATGGGCGCGGAGGTGCAGATGGACTCGGAGGCTCACCGGGTGCTGCTGGCGACCACCGGCAACCGGGGGTACATCAGCTACGACGCGCTGAGGGAGACGCGGTGCCGTGCTCGAGGCCCGGGGTGCCCTACTACAACTGCAGGATCAGCAAGACCTCCAACCCCTACACCAGGGGCTGCGAGAGCATCACCATGTGCAGGGATTAGGAGGATCCCTAGCTAGGTAATTGATTGATTGATTAAGCTGCTGGATCGAGTGGCATCTTTGGATTGTACTCCTAGTAAGTATTTTGTGTTCTTCTGTATCAGTAAGTGTGGTAAAAGGTTGCTGGATGATTTTACATGCTTAAGATCTTCCTCTCTCTCTTCTTTTTTACTCTCCACCTCGCTCTTTTACAATCGAGTGGAGGTGAGCATGCTTATGTATGTATGTATGTATGTATGTAACTTTCAAGTTATATGGAGAAACTTGGACTGGGTGAGGTGCTACTGTTGATGAACAATGCCACCAAATTAACTTCTTAAGAGAAGAAAGATAACCCTTTTACTTTCTTATAAATTTGGTTTGTTTGGAACTTTTGCCCTGGTAAATTAGCCAGCAAAGCTCCGATTTGCGATGCAGAGAAAACATTGGATGCCTATGTTTCTTCAGAACTTTAGAGGTGTCACACGTAATTTAGCACATTTACTAATCGCACTAAAGCCTGTTCATTGTCACTGTTCTGTTTCTTGGTAGGGAATTAAATTTGAAATACTTCAAAGTCATCTCTGAAATGGTTGGCCAGCGGTGTCATACACTTTGAGTAGCTTATCAATCTTAGAACGACGATTGAGCATGGCTGTTTTTTTTTTATATCTTTGATTACAACTGCACGACAGAGTCTCCCACGACATTGGGCAATTCAGATTAACTGAATAACAATTAACCTTTCTTATAACAACTGCCCTCTGCCATATTACTATTAGCATTTTTTTTTGACGAAAAAGGCAGCCATAATTGCTTTTTTACTGGACATAGAAGAAGTATACAGAGTACATTATTGAAACTAAAAGAGGCTAGCTAGCTAAGAAATTACAGCTGCAGAGTTAAAGAAAGACAACATTTAAGTATTTCACAGATCAGTCCGGTTTTCGTGGTCTTTGGAGGAGGTCTCTAGCGTCCGTTCTTCCGGCCGCATACCAAGCGGCCTCCTCGATGATATTGCCCGCAGGTCTTGCAGATTAGCCACAAGCGATTGACCACCATGTGAGCTGAACAAGAGGGCCGGGCCAGCCAAAACCAGAGACCTGTGCGAAACTGTAAAACAGGTCTGCCAGATACAATCGATCCTTCAAAAAGGATGCCGTAGGCTCGTAGCAGGAATGGAAGGAGTACTGGCATCGGTCGTCCATCTCCATAACAACCTATCTGCCTCTGCTGACATTCTTACCGACTGTTCTTTCTCCAGAACGGTATGGTATGAGGTCATGTCGTGGATCCGATCCACCGCGGGACCACCTTTGGGTGAGGGCATCTTCGCGGATTGGTGGCCGCTGGTGTTAGGAATCTCGTCGTTGATCATGCTCACGGTGTGGTTGACCTGGAAGCACCGGAATGCGGTTGTCTTTGACAACGCACGCCCCTCGGTGGCCTCCATAATCGACAAGATCAAGGCCGAGGTCTGCGAGTGGACGAACACGGGAGCTCGGGACTTCGCCAACTTCTCCCCTAAATAGGTGTTGAGTTTTATGGTGCGAGGTTGGTCCTTTCTAGAACTTGTACGTAAAAACTTCTTTTCTATCAATGCATTAAAACGCAAGGCTTTTGCGTTTTCGTGAAAAAAACTCAAAAACAGGGTCTTGTCACAACCTACTAATAAATAATTGTATATGACATAATATTTTATGTAACAATTAAATATAGGGCGTGACTACATCCCAGTCAGCCAAGATTTCATTAATTCTCAGTCGATTGTATCTCATGTATACAAAATATGTTTCGTTCATTCCTTTTACGTTAATCTGATTAAGGATGGCAATTTTACCTACGAGTATCCACGGGTACCGTACCCAGGGTATGGGCATAATTTTATACCCATGAGTAGTACCCGTACCCTACATGTTAAGTCGTGGGTAGGGCATGGGTATAACCTCGTACCCGTGGTATATCCACACCCTACCAGTTTATACACCTTATCCGTGGAGATCCAATTTTTTTTTCTCTTGAGATTTTGAAACTATGTTAAAGTTTCATCAATTGTCAATTTGAGTTGATATAATAGTCAGGCAATCAAATATATGTTTTTGAGTTGAAATAAATGTTTTTCTTTTACCAAACCCTTGCGTAGAACGGCCAGCCAACGAAGCAACGGGATCGGAGAACACCAAAAGCGGCGAGCACCAAACCATTGTGTAAAACGGCCATCCACCAGAGGGGCAGGATCGGACCATCGTGTCCGCAGGCTGCGCCTCCTCCAAAGCACAGGAACAAGACAACTCCACTTCAGATTGCAGGCTGCGAAAAGGCACCAACTTTGCACTCAAATAACCATGATGAGGCGAGGAGACCACTGCTCCAAGAAGGTGCCTCCAAGGAGGTCACGACGCAGAAGCGCCACCACTGTCGGGTCAACAAACTAGGGTTTTCACTCGAAGGATACATGAGGGAGGTGGGGTGGAACCAAGACGTCACCCCAAGAGGGAAAGCGGCGCTCATGGGCGTCGCCGACACTGGTGTCAGTGGCGTCTTGAGCTTTCGCTCAGTTCCATCCCCTCCTACCCATCGACAAGGGTCACCGACTCCAACCCCCACCGCGAAGGGCACGGGACACAATGACTGCAACAGAGCCTCCAGATCTGTATCTGGGCAAGGAACTACGCCCTCACCGGACCTCACCAGGGACTCTAGAAGCCGCCATCCTTGCCGCCCTCACGGCCAAGGAACACAGCCAACACCACAGACACGAGGCTCGCCGGAGATCCGCTCGTGCGTCCACCACTCAGAGCCGCGGCCCCGACTTCCAGATTTGCCGACCTCACGTGCCTGCATGAAGCCGACCACCTCACCAACCATGACAGGCAACTCCTCCTAATCCCTGTTCACCTCATCCGCAGAGCGACACCAAGATATCCGCAAGTAGAACCAACAAAAAACAGTGGCCACCCCAAGATAGAGCGCAACATGGTGTAGAGCAACGGGTGGAGGACGGAAACACAGACCACCTGCAGTACTAGCCAGCCAGAAGGGCTGCACCCTGCACCCGAGCAGCGGACCACGACGGAGCCAAACGCACCAGATCTGGCCCTCCAAATCCGCGCGCCGCAGCACACACCACAACGGGCCGAGTAGTGTTCCGTTGCCGACCTCGAGACCATCTTCATCTCAGCGACCACGAGACGATTGGAAACCAGCTGCGCCGCGCCATGGCCATCGGCAGATCTCCGAGCGGGAGCACATGGAGAGAGGGAAAGGGGGTACAGCGGCGGAGGAGGTGACCGGAAGGCCCCGCCGCCGTCGTACACCGGTCGGCGGCCACCAGCGGCGACGGTGAGTGACAAGGTCGTGGGGAGGTGGGAGCTAGGCGGCGGCGACGAGTGCGTCTCGTGAGTTGCAGGAGCGACTCACGAGACAAAGGGGGTTTTTGCAGCCCAAGAGCCCTCACGCGGAGTCACGGACATGCGAGCGGCGCGTGTGGCCCAGTGCGCAGGAAACTATATGGATGTGTTTGGTAGCACGTCTTAACTTGGCATGGGTTTCTCAGGTGAGAAAGGTAGCCTTACACAGGTTGGATGGGATTTTGGGGTGTTTTTGGTGGCTCGTATGTGTTGAGCTAGGCTGAGAAGAGATGTGTATACTGCGGGTACAACTAAAAAAGATTCCTTTTGAAAGGACATTGTAGCAATGCAGCTAACCACGTCATGGGCCTTTGGAGGTGGCGAAAACGAATTTCTTACTTCCTCACAAGACCGGGCATGACACTCAGTCGGTGGAGATTCTCTAACTTGGAAACACAAACTTTGTCCTGACTTTGAATCACTGAGATGTGAACCCTATATATATGATGTGAACCAGTTATCGGTGACACAAATTCACATGACTTTGATCCCGACAAAGTCATAGAATACGCGCCGTATGCTCGTACGTCCAGCCGCCCGCGTACGTTTCCGTCCGTGAAGCCAGCCCACCGTGTGACGTTGCCACGTGCGCCCCGACCGTTGCTCCTAGGCAAGCCAAGTACAAAAGTATTTAGTACACACAACAGATAGTACGGAGTATCGGGATAGCACATAACCTAGATTTTTTCAAAGTATTGCTTTCATTGTAAACGCCGAATAAAAGGCGAAGAACTGCTCAATTTCAGCCCTAATTTCCGTAGAGGTAGGTCTTGGTTCCCAAAGGCTCCAAAGGTGGACTCATGTAAAGCTGGGCCGACACTTTTTCCTATTGCAAAAATATGTCGCCAACTGGAAATGCAGAGGGCATTCTACCTTTTGTTAACTCTGAGTCAAGGGCTCATGGGACAAAAAGGCGGTGAAGATTCTTCCGGATAACCTTCGCCTTACGCAAAGGCGGATTGAGGTCTTGACAGATCAACCGTGCCCAAATTGACGGGCACATACACAGTAATCTGTTGGCTGAAGAGACGAATCCAGCCTCTCATCGAAAACAACGGGCTGATGTGCACCTACTCCAACACCAAGACCGAGTCCCTTCGCATAAGCAAAAGGAACTTGAAAAATGACGCCTTTCTGCACCAATTCAAGAGAATCATGAAAGACAGAATTTTCCGAGTCTTGTCACATGTACACAGCTGCCAAGCCTCCTCCGGTGGTAAGTACATTGTAGGCAATATGCATTATTCGCCTTTTTTTTATTAGCTTGTGCTAACTTTGTCTTTTATTTTATCAGCTTTCCTCCTTTCCTGATAGCCAACTAGCTCCTCTCTTCAACGTGCCTGTGGCGGCACCTACTGGAACTAAGATGCGCAAGCGCGAGGCTTTAGGAGTTAAGGGAGCAACATCTGCTACCGAGAACAAAAAGAAGGCTGCCTCTGCCGCCATTCCTGCTGACGTCGTTATTCACGACGTTCCAGATGACGTCGATCACGCCTTCAATGTTTTACAAAAGAAGTAAGCCGAAACAATTTCCCTCTTACTGCTTTTTACGGTGAGGCCTTTTGGGAAGCTGCGTTCGAAAGCATTTACGTCCCGGCCTAAGTCTTCACACCCTTCTCCCACAGCCATGCCCTCCATGCCTTCCATTGCGCCGGCTTTACCAGAAAGCAGATGACAGGAGGAGGCAATGGAGTTGGACATTGCCTAGATGCCGAAGGACCGACAAAGGAGAATGCCGAATGAGCGGTCGCTGCTGGAAAGGCGGTTTTTCTATGTGAAAGTAAACTGATGGCTGAAGCTGCGGCTAATGACGTCATTCTAAACAAGTCAAGGAAGAAATCTTTGATGATGAAGGCTACGTTCTGCCTACCGTGGTGGCCAGACTAGCCGCCGAAAAGGAAAAGGCAGGAGGCTCAACGCCTATGAAGCCTGATGGTCAAACTTTGACCATCTGGAATCCTGAAGAGTTCGAGGGGGGAATGGTAGCGGGAGTTTTGGCGGTGAGCCGAAAGGGGGTGAAATAAGGGGAGGAGCGATTTCTCCCACCGTATTTTTACATACGAGCGAGTTTGCGCCATATCCAATCTCGCACGGGTTCCCCATTTTGCACGTGAAGAGGGTGACTCTGGGAACACCGGTGTTTCCCTAGGGTCTGACTGAGAGGTGTTTTAAATTTCTTGCGGGCCAAAAATACGATGTGAACAAATAAATATCCAAAATTACATGCTAAAATCTGCATAGAGTGCTCTAGGGATGTAAGCGGTGCAGGATGCGGGACAATAGGACAGTAGAAGCGGTGCGGGAGTGTCTAACCAACAGCTAGCTGTTTTTTATTTCACAAACAGTCACATTTTTTAGACCAATCAAAACTTGACAACTGTACAAAAACCATCTAATGAAAGAAATGATAAAAGTGTCTGTTTTCTATTCTGTAAACAGACAGATTCGGCTTTTCAGCCTCATTTCACCATCCTTTGTGCTCAGGTAGGCTTCAGTCTGTATTGAGACCCTCATTTGACGTGTGCCGGGCAGGTACCTCAGGACGTGTGCTCTGTTCACCATCGTTTGGATGGATGTTGGCGGACCGTCCAACGGATGGGGCGAACAGTCCGCTGGACGGAAAATATACAGCAATTAGGATGACTCCAACGGGCCGACCCAAACGGACGCGCGTTTGGTCCGCGTTTTGTCCGTTTGGGTTGGGGAACGGACGCGCGTCCGGCTCATGTCCGGCCCTTTCTGGCCAGTGCCCCCAACGGGGCCGACGCATTGAGTCCGCTTGCCATTTTTTTAATACTAGGATTACATTTTTAAAACTACAATTACATAGTAAATTTAGGACTTCCTCCTAACATTAAACCCTAAAACCTAAACCTAAACTTGAAGGAAATTAATAAGCGACCACCGGCCGGCAAGGGGAAGATCAAAGAGGGGATGCGGCCTTGAGGAACGTCACGCAGCATGCCCGTTCTGCAACGGACTTGCTGGCTCTTCCTTCATCGCGCCCATGGCCAGGCAGGGCTGGCTGACTCAATCTTCTTTGATCATTTTGTAGCTACGAAACACGTAGCGGGCGCCGGTATTAGTGGAAAATGAACCGCACATAGGCGGCCACGGCCTCGGCTCCTTTCGCGGTGGAGCTGACATCAGGTGGAGCTGCCTGCTCCTTTCGCGGCCTCGGCCGCCGCCAAGGACTCCCGGTGCCGTTTGCGCCTCGCCGCGCGCTTCTTGGACTCTTCGGCGCGGCGCATTTGCTTCATCTCCTCCTCCACTGCAGCGTCGGCACAGGCGCGCGCGGCGGACATGAACGCGGCCGCCCTCTGCGCGTTCAGCTGCATGTGGGCTGCATCCACCGCCTCCTCCTCGGTGATGTGAGCAGGGCCGCCCATGCCAATGGGAGGCTCCGGCGGCGCGCCATCCCCCGCGACACCGGCCGCCGCGACAGCAGCCGCCGCGACACCGGCGGCGTACTCTTCTTAGTCGCTGTCGGCGCAGTCCGCGAACGCCGCCTCCACCGCACTCCTCTGGGCGTCCGTCAGGCGCGGACGCGGCGGCTGGGGAATCATGCCGGCCCATGCCGGGCTGGTCGCCATCCGGCGCGAGAAGCTGCCGCGATAGCGCCCGCGCGTGCTCATACGCGCTCGCTCGACCTCGTCCACCAGATGCTACGGCGGCGGATCCATTCCGGCGCGTGGATTTGAGCTTGGAGATGGTGGCCGCCGTGGCTAGGGTTTGGCCGGCCGGCGCGATTGGGGAGGAATGCCCTAGGGTTTGGCCGGCCGGCGCGATTTATACAGCTCCACCGCCCACAGTTATTACGGGTAGGTGGCCGTTGGGGTCGATGACACGCGGGGCCAGGGCGGACACGGGGAGGATGCAGGAATGGTCCGCTCGCGTCCGGGCCCGACGCATCGGTGACCCAAATTTGGGCCAGGAATGCGTCGCGGCGGACCAAAAAACGGATCGCTATCCGTTTGCGTCGCCCCGTTGGGCCGTGTTTTTGACTCCCGCGGACAGGGACGGACGCGCGTGGACTCGATGGGTCGCCCCGTTGAAGTCATCCTTAGTCTGTCCTGATATCTCTGTTTCAAAATGAGGCGGACGGAAAAAGGGACGGAAGCGGACGTCCACCAACATCCGATGGAAATTTACCTTGTCTTGAGTCCCAGCTCTTATTTCAGAGAAATGCTTGCATCTCTGTAGCTCCCTGTAAAGATTGCCTTTTGCAGCATGCTCCAAGATCAGGCAAACGTGGGTCTGTAAATCCACATGACGAAGAACTGATGATCAGAATGAGAGGAGAAAACCAAAAAAAAAACTAAAACAAGATTCTTTGTATTATAGTTGGGTTAATCGGGACCTGGTCATAAAAGGAACCTGTATAGTCAACGAATATTGGGCTGCCTCTGACTGTACGCACAGCTGATGCTCCACTTGAGAATGCTTGAACTGGTTCTTGAAAAACATACAAAGGCACAGCATGATAATTATGTTTCCATAGAAAGATATTATTTTATTTTAAGCTTGGAGTGTTAATTTTCTATGAAATAACCAGAACTAAAAATATATGTCAAAAGTAAGGTTTTGGATTCAGCATATGTGCGGCCTACTTTTGAACCCAAAAGGCAAACATGAGGAGGACCAACGACATTCATTGTAATGTTTAGTCACAGAACAAATAGATCTCAGCTCTAATTATTAAACCACTAGCTACACCGATCTAATCATGTCACAACAATGGGAACACATTATTACTTCTAAATAAATGAACTCTAACTGGTCCATCCTTTGAGGAAAAAAGAAATAACTCTTTTACTTCAGACACCAGATAAGCACAAATTATTGCATCTCGCCTTGAAGTAAATAAGATCCATACGTCGCAATTCGGTTTTGATATAGTCCTGATACTGATACGTCATGCTTCCGCCTGACTCGGAGGTCAGACTACTTATTAAGCTAGACAAAGAGGGAAAGGGAAGGTTCTGCTCCTGGTACTAGTCCTATACCTCATACAGGTTTTTACATCATTTCAGAGTCATGGTGCTGGCTACATATCACTCAGTATAATGCTGGCAACTACATGCCCAGAAATGGAATGAATAACACAGAAATAGAGACACCAACTTACTAGGAGCGACAAAAGGCAGAAATTAAACACTAATGAAAATGGATTAAAATAGGCCGACAAAAATGGACTGAAGAATGAAAATGGAAATAAAAAATAAAGAGAATGCGACAAAAAACTCGTTATAACATGAGAAATCAACTTGTCACTGCAATGACTGAGACTGAAATGGCTGAAAAAAACAAAACTGAGTGACATTTGTGTGTGCTACTGCAAATAAAAGTCAAAATTAAGCTTCTGGACTCAGCATTTGTGTGTGCTACTACTAAACATAAAAGGCAGACATGAGGAGGACTAGAAAGATTCAGTGTCATGCTTAGTGACTGAACAATTAGATCTGAGCTCTAATTGTTAGACCATTAGTGACAGTAGTAATCTAGTCAGTATAAGACCATGCTCTGTTTCTCTCTCAACAAAAAAATCATGCTCTGTCTTCTCTCACCAAATAAGCTGCTAGTGACTTCAGAGCAAACCCAACAAAAATCTGGCAAAAAACAATGGCTGAAGCATACACAAAGGAGTTTGGGAAACTTGTCATGGCTCAAAGATATTGTGCATTTTCTTGATTGTCACCTTGTTGGCAGTATGTTGGTCAAATAACACTGTAACTACATTTACCAATGACTTTGTTTCAGCCATTGTTTGACATAAAACTAATGAAAGACTAAAGTGAGTTTTCCAATTCCGAGAAATAAGTGACGAAGATTTGAGGGACTGAAGAAACAAACTGAGGCACAAAGATCAACAAAACAACTAAATGACTATGACACTTAGTGAAATGCCGAAAAATGAGGGACTGAATTGATGAGAGACTTAGAAAAATAAAATACTGAAATAAGAGAATAAGAGACCGATCAAATAAGACACTCAGCAGATGATTACTGAAGATTAAGACTGAAAAATGATCAAATGGTTACTGAAGACTAAGACTGACATTGAGAGAATAAGCTACTTGGAATGAGATAAACTGAAGAAATAAGTCTGAAGATAAGACATACTGAGCAAATAAGTCTAAAAATATAAGATAAGACTGAAGATAGGACATACTGAGCAAATAAGTCTAAAAGTCTGAGATAAGGCTGAAGAAATATGACTGAGAAAGGGACTGAAAATAATAAGACTTAGAGAAAACGGACTGAAAATAATAAACTGAGTGACTGAGCTACTAGAATGAGAGACTTGAGAGAAGAAGCACTGAGCAAATTAAACACAATAAGGATGTGTTTTGTTTTTGGCTGAGGTGGAATGGAGAACGGTGACGTTCTTGTGTTTGGTTGAGACAAAAAAGATGGAATGGAACGGGGCAGCCTAAATTTGGTTTTGGGATTAATTTGAGCCTAAATGTGATTTGTTTACTCAAAACGGAGTTAGCAGAATCAAATTAGAGAAAATCAGAGCCTAAATCGGAGTGCACAGAGTCGAAATTGAAGTGGTTCTCGCCGCCGCCGTCGCACCTGCCCGCCGTCGCGCCAGCCCAGCGCCGCTGGCCCGCCGTCACGCCCACCGCCGCCATTGCGCCTGCCCGCCGCCGCGCGAGTTGGCAGCCTCCGCCGCCTCCCTGCCGCCTCCCGCCGGCCCGCCCTCCGTCGCGCCTCCCGCCGCCGACCCGCCGTCACGCCTCCCGCGACGCCCTCCCTCCATCGCGCCTCCCGCCGTCGGCCCGTCGTCGCGCCTCCCGCCGGCCGCCCTCCGTCGCGCCTCCCACCGCCGTGCGAGCTGGCAGGCTCGTTCGTGGGAGAGAGGAGCGGCTCGGTCGTGGAGTCGTGTGCAGAGAAGCGAGAGCTTTTCTTTTTAATCGGGGAGGTTAGCGGAGCGTTCCACCTCGTTCCACCGATTTGGTGGAACCTGTGAATTCCGGATCTAGGGGAATATTCCCTCAAGTGGAACCACTTAATTCCATTCCACCTCCAAAACCAAACACAAGAACCAGCTCCAGGTGCGGAACGGTTCCATTCCGTTCCACCTCATCCAAAAACAAAACACATCCTAAGAGACTAAAAGACCAAGAGACCGAAAAATGAGAAATAACTGAAACAAATAGGACTGAACAAATAATAAGAAAGAAAAAAAAGAGAATGAAGAATGAAAGAAATGAATAAACAGAAATAAACTGAGGACTGAACACACTGAACGTTGAAAGACAATACTCAAGACTGAGGACTAAAGACTAAAGAAATAAGAGATGAACTAAGAAACTGAGCTGATCCAGTGAGGGACGGATACTTAAGACTGAAGATAAGAATACCGAGCAAATAAATCTGAAAATATGAGATAAAAAATAAAACTGAGAAACATTAATCAAATAAAGAGGAACTGGACAGAACTGAAAACTGAATAAAGAAAGAACAAAAATCAACTAATGTCTGAAGAATGAGTATGAGAAACTAGTGTTCAGCTCCAGATTGCACGGATGGATAAACAATGAATAGATTAAAAAGTGTGGTCCCCTCCTTTTTTCCGGGATCGAAACCGACTGTTCAACTTAAGTATTAGCTTAAGAATGGGTAGGCGGAGTTCGCCATGCATAATCCGTTCCCCTACCGCTGATCATAATGCAAGACTAAAACATACTAAGAGAATGACACATCGAGCAGGTAATTTTGAACAACTAAAATCAAAGCTAAAAATGCAAAAGATCATTAGCAGCTTTGCAGTTAACCGATGAGCACAAGAACCGCTACCTTATCAATGAACATAATTGAACAACCAATCATACATCAGAGCCAGACTGCAGTTAACCAAAGAAGCATAGATCATCCTAAGCCCAAGGTATCAATGTTGAAAGATTCATCTCGCGACAACAATTCTAAATTACCCTACGAAAGTTTCAGAAGCAAAACAGCTCAACAATCATAGACGGACACATTAATATGTTGGATGTATGCCCAAAAGGCAATAAAGTTTAACATCTGATTCGTAATTATGATTCATGATTCTATGCTATAACTGCGGTGACTCCTGAATATGTGATTCAGAGGAAAACTCACTCGCACGTGTGGAAAGATGAACATAATAAAGTATACCATAGTCTTGCCTTTTAGACTAATTCATTGATTGCTAGAGACCACGTTTTCCTAGTCTGGGACATTGTTTATGTCAGCATCAATGAGTGGCATATTGTTGGTGGAAACAATATGGCTGGGTAGACCCAAATCGTTGATATGCTAAGTAAGATTCCAAAGTGTCTTATTGTTCTTAGTGCAATATCGCAGATGGTTATTATATGACATGTCCATTGACCATGAGGTTATTAGGGTTGTGTATATTGGAAGAGTTACTTTGGTACTGTCAACCATCACGGCCATAACTGGGTGATCATAACGGCAGTCACTGGGTGATTCCGAAGGTGTGCATATATCCTAATATTCCAAGATGGGAAATTACTCCTCTGTCAAAAGAGAGATACTTCCAGGGCCCACTCGGTATGTATGATATCCAATATGTTCTGCAAGCAATGCATGATGAAGTTACATCGTGTGGGATATCGGATTACGGGAACGAGAAAAGGAAATTTACCGGTAACGAGATAGACCAATATATATATATATATATATATATAGTGAATCATGGATTGATTCATGGAAATATTAGGAATACTTTATCTCAGGTAAATTCAGTATCGCGAATAATGGGAATGCCGAATTAATAATCAACAGGTACAACAGAGTGTCCTTCATATAACGGTAGCAGTTATTCAGGTAGCCCATGTACCTGACCCTGGCCGGTGATTAGATGGAAACATCTAATTATAGCTACACGTTATCAAACCTGTAGGGTAACACGCTTAAGTCAGTTCTAGTTTGTTGTGTATATGGTTGGTCTGGATACTGAGAGAGTATCACCGGAATGGTTTCTGCGTGGTAGATAATATCTTTATCAGAGAGATTGGATTATGCAGACACTAGGTGTCTCGGAGTGATAGAAGTTGCTATCACTAGTTAGATTAATTCCGAGGGTTTATATAAGAGGGAAATATTTATCCGGATTATTTTGTCTGCGGACACTGGGTGTCCCGGATCATGTAAAAGTGTTTTATATGATAAGTAATTAATTTGGGGAATATTCTGTAAAAGAAAATATTCAAATAATAATTAATTAGACAAAATATTATTTAAATAAATATTAATTTATTTAATTAATAAATAATTATTGGAAAAATATTGGAGCCCACCGAAGGGGGCTGCCAAGTGGGCCCATGGGCCCACAAGGCAGCCGCACCCCACATGGGGCGGGTGGACCAAGGCGCATGAAGGGGGGAGTTCCCCCCTTGGCCGAAACGCTAGTGGGCCTAGCCCACTAGGTGGAGGGCGGTTTGGGAGGAGGAGTCCTACTCCACCTCCCAATCCGAGTTGGGCAAGGGGAGGGACTCCTCCCTTCCTTTCCCTCCTTGGAAACCGAATTGTGAGGGGAGTTGGAGTCCAACTCCAACTCCCCCCCTATGTGATGCGCATCAAGGAAGGAGGAGGGGAGGTGAGTTGGAGTCCAACTCCAACTCCCCCAACCAAACCGAATTGGGCTAGGGGTCTTTCCCCTTGCCCAAGCACCTCCACCCCTTGTCCTATTATATAAACCCCCACCCCCTCCTATTTGGAGACACACAAGTTTAGATCTCTTCTAGTTGGTTTAGAGAGAACCTCTAAATATTTAGAGGGATCCTCTTCGATTAGATTAGATCTAGATCTCTAATCTCTCTCTCCCTCCTTCTCATGTGTTGAGATCTCCACCATCATATACACCAGCGGTGAGTGCTTCAAGTGTGGACGGCGAAGCCCTGCTGGACTAGATCGGATGCATGCATGCGAAACTCAGAGGGGTGATCCGTTGAGAAACAGTTGACTCTATCTCACTCTGTTGGATCAAGGCGGGACGCGAGGAGTCTACGATATTCTCTCGGCTAGGCTTAGTCGAGGGAATTCTGGTAGTTTTATTAAAACTTGAACCCATATTTATTATGAACAAAGTCTTTATGTTTTGCAAAACCTTTGTAGATATTAACCAGTGTAATAGCCATCTTTAAAAATTAGGCGTATTCCTGCGATTGAGAAACTTAAAAGGTTGGGTCCAAACTTCATAGTTTTATACGGTAGCTTGAGGATACTCCTTGTTTAAACCGTTAGCTCTATGTGATACAATACCCGTTAGGAGATAAATCCGGAGATTTCGCTGACAAAAGGATAATTTGGATTATCAAGTTTTGTGCAGATAATATCAGCATAGTCTAGTGTATGCTATGATCTCTACCATAGAGAATTAACTGTGGGTGCGAGTTGTTAGATCACGAACATATGAGATGGTCGCTAAACTCGAAGTACACCGCAAGTTGGGTTGATGAAGTTTATCAGTACTTTGACTGTCTTTCTTCTCGACCCAGATGGAAGAGAACACTCACATTAAAGGAGCACGCGGCAGTCATACTTGATGACATTGGTCATACTCGATGACATTGGTCATACTTGATGACACTGAGACGCCTCGCTCAACTCGATCACTGGATGACATGCAACATTGCCAGGCGCAAACGTTTTGTCATAGACTATGTCATGCAAGGGGAATCGTTCACCTTCATGAATTCTTGATTGTATTGAAGAATCAAGAAGATGAAACAGATCGCCGGGAAGTCATCAATGATGATGGTGTATATATGATATACACGTTATGAATGTTTTTACCTAAACAAGTACTCGCTGCAGTGACTAAGTTTGATACTAGTCATGTTTTATGAAAACAGATTTTCTGCTTGAGTAGCTTGGAAGGATGAGAAGACAATGTGTGTTGATGATGGCAAACAATATGTTGTGATGGCCATAGACACTCTCCCTCTGCATCTACCATTTGAATAATTTTTTTTGTGATCGCCTGTTAGTATGATCGTTATAAGTGTGTCTCCTCTAGCGAGACGATTGTTCATATATGTTAGTGACAAAATCGTTGTCCTATATTTATGAAGTAATGATCATACGCCGATTTGAATTTAGATGGTAGAAGCTCCCACATTCATAACATTAATGCCAAAGGATACAAACTTAATAAAGACACCACATTCTTGTGGCACTAACGTTTAAGTCATGTCAATGTTATAGTCATGAAGAAGCTCCATATAGATGGATCTCCGAGTCCTTAGATTTGATCTTTTGACACTTGCAAGATAACTAAGACACCGTTTTCGGAAAGCGAGCATATAACTTATTGAGAATCATGCATATAGATGTGTGTGGATCAATGAAGTAATTAACGTGTAGTGGAAATCTTTATTTCGTAAACTTCACAAATGATTCGAGTAGATATGGATATATACTTGATCAAATGTTGGTCTGAAAGGTTTTGATTTGATCAAACAAGTTCGAAGTGAAGTAGAAAATAACTTAACAAGAAAATCAAATTCCTGCGATACAGATCGAGGAAATAAAGATTTGAGTTATAAGGTTGGCATATCATTGGAAGACTTGTGAGAAAAGTTCTACAAATTACGTCGCATGGAACACCACAATGTTGTGGTGTGTTTTGACGTCGTAATCACACTTTCTTGGATAGTGTGGTAAATAAAATCTCTTATCGAATTATTGTGATCATTGGAGTCATATGGTAGAAACAAAACATTCACGTTAGATAATAGGGAAACCATCTAATCCATGGAGGCAATACCATATGAGTGATGGCATGGCTTTTAGCCTAGATTGTCGTTTCAGTAATTTAGTGTTTCGATGTGATCAAACCTAAAATGGATAAATCTTTGTAGTATACCTAAAGAATTAGTTGGGTACATGTCTCACGACATAGGCAAAATCATTGCCGGAATATACCTTGAAAAGAAATAGTTTCTTGTCCAAGGGTATAAGTGGGAAAGAAAGTAGAGCAAGGAAGTTAATGAACTTTCTCTCCAGACATCAGAGTGGCGCAACGGAAAGTGTTTCCGGTGCCGTCCTCCTCAATCGAAAGGAAAATAATGATAAAGATCATGATGCTCTGAGCTCATACTAAGACCGTAGGCGTACGAGGTTGTGTTCCGCACTGTGTGGTACGACAATCTTGTTATAAAGGTCATGTTAATGGAACATGACAGACCTACGAACTACGAAGAAGAGATGGTAGACCTAAGTCCAAGAAATGACTGATCCGAGATAAAATCCATGTACGATTACCAAGTAACGACTTGGGAAGATCTTCTTGATGGCATCCAGGCCGTTAAAAGAATATGGAATTTTATGAGAAAATAGACACTGATAAGGATCGATTTGTCGCAAAACAGTTTCGACAGATTCAAAAGTTGACCACAACGAGATTTTGTCTCAAGTGGCGAAGCCTAAGTCTATTAGGGTCGTTTAGCAATTACTATAATTCAAATTGAGAAATTGATAGATGGATAAGGAAACCATGTTTCTTAATGGTAACATTAAGAAAAGAGTTGTAATTAGTACAATAAGATGGTTTGGTGATCCTAAGGATGCTAAACATGTATGCAAACTTCAGCTGTCCATTCATGGGCTGAAGCAAGCATATCGGAGCTGGAATCTTCACTTTGATAATGTGATCAAAGATTTTGGAGTCGTCCAAAATAGTTGAAGAAACCTGCATTTACAAAGAAGTGAGTGGGAGCTAAGTAGCTTTTCTTGATCTTATATGTGAATGGCATATTTGAGTGGGAGCTAAAAGAAATTCCCTGGTCTTATATGCGGAAGGCGTATTTGAGTGGGAGCTAGGTGTCATTCCTGATTTTATATGTAATGACATATTGAGAATGATACAGATCCTCTAGTAAAGTATAAATGATTATTTAAGTGATTAAATTTTCTATGAATGAAGTTAGGAGTATTAGGCATCAGGTCTATAATTTAATAGATCAAAAGGGCTTAATAACATTAGTCGGAATATTTTCCTAGGTTAAGATTCTGAAGTGTTTCAGAATAGAACAAGCGAAGAAAAAGGTTCTTACTTGTATGACTAGGTAAAATATTAAGTTTATCTTGGCATTTCAGTGATAGCTAATGAAAGAAAAGGATGTTCGACATCCTCTATGCCTCAGCCATAGATTCTATCAGACTGAAAGCTCGACTTGGTGTGACCCAAGTTCTTGGTTGAAGAACGGGTTCTAGAGTGATCCCTGGATGGATCAATGAACAAACGTTAAGTATATTCTTCAGTGTCTAAGAGAACTGAAGATATGTTTTCTGGTATAGGGTAAGAGTGAAAAGACAACTTGCCGTAAAAGGTTACGATGATGCAAGTTATGACACTGACCCATACGACTAGAAATCTCATACAGGAGATGTCCTTTGTTTTGAAGAAAGACATGGTTAGCTTGCGAAGTCGCATATGAATGCACTGTCGCATAATCTACATAGGTATAGGAATATATGGCAACTTCAGAAGTAGCAAGTGTGATTGGACTGAGCGGTTTTCCGAGCATGTGTGGTTCCCCTTAATAGATCTCTTAGACTTTTAAGGCCCATGCTACGCGAAGGTTCGAGTCTCACTCCATCGACTAAGATATATTTCACCGTTATCATATGATACGGGATGATGTCAAACGAGTTGACATAGAAGTGTTGCAAAGTACATACAGATCTCAATGTGGGAGATCCGTTGACTAAACTTCCTCTTCCACGAGACAAGCATGCACCAAGTTGCTATAGGTGTTAAGCTTTTACCAAAGTGGTAAACTAGATTAAGTGTTACTCTAGTGCAAGTGGGAGACTGAAGGAGATATGCCCTAGAGGCACTTAATAAAGATAGTTTATTTGTCATATCTCAAATGTTCATAATATGTTTTATACCATGCTATAACTGTATTAAGCGGAAACATTAATACACGTGTGGTAGATAAACAACCAGGTCCCTAGTAGCCTCTATTTAACTAGTT
The DNA here is from genome assembly GCA_947311845.1 of Poa pratensis. Lineage (NCBI taxonomy): Eukaryota > Viridiplantae > Streptophyta > Magnoliopsida > Poales > Poaceae > Poa > Poa pratensis. Next base: position 37,927,211 of record CAMZMU010000073.1, read on the forward strand.
CATTGTGCAATCGATGATCGAGGTTTCCCGATCATGTGACGTTGGTGTCAATTGACAATGGAGTCATATCATTGGTAGAATGATGTGATGGACATACCCAATATTTGTAGGACGTAGTCATTACGCCTTTGACCGTGAGATCAACTCTTATCGCTATTCCTGGAAGATACTTTGATTGCATCAAACGTCATATTTATATAGTGTGACAATAACGGTGTCCCTCTCGGGTATCGGAAGGGAGTATGTTGAGATGAGGGATCAAGAGCGGATTTGCCAATCCGCATAGCAGGATAGATACTCTGGGCCCACTCGGTGAGATTATGTCAATGAGCTTGCAAGCATGTGACTAGGTCACGAGGACATAATATCACGGACGAGTGAAGAATAGTGTTGTCGATAACGAATCAAGCTAGGTATCATGATATCTAAGAACGAGTCTCGGACACACTAAGTATCGCCAGGCAAAAGGTTTAAGACTCGACGTCTAAGGTTCGAACGAAAAGTTATTCGTTATCTCACAGGGATTAATCCTGGGTATCCAAGGTCCACGGATTAGTCATTAATCGGAGAGCGTGTCTCGATTATGTCTGGCAAGATCTCGAACCGTAGGGTAACACACTTAAGGGGAGATGACATGTTTATTTAGATTGGACGTAGAGAAGAAAATAGAGAGAAGAACACCGGAAGCGTTCCAGACACGCCGGAAGTGTTCGGGTGATATCCAATGGAGATCGGAGAGCAACGAAATAGTTTTCGGAGACGAAATAAATTAGATAATATGTATTTAACATTAATTAGTGTAATTAATAGTTAAATATATTTTTATTTAATTAATTTTGAATTTTAAAGGCTGTTTTCCTAAATGGGCCTTAAGGGGAAAATCCCCAAAAAGAAAAAGGAAAAAAAATGGGGGGAGGGCCAGCCGGCCTAGGTGGGCCACATGGGGCCCACCTAGGGCCGGCGCACCAGCCATGGTGCGGCTGGTCATGTGGGAATAGTCCCACATGGCCAGGCCAGCAAAGTTGGCTGCCCCCTTCCACCTATATATTGAGGTGCCCCTTGCCTTGGAAATGGACACCATAAATTCCTCTCTCTCTCACCTTGAGCGTGACTCCGCAATTGGGGTAGCGCTTGGGTTGACGTTTTCTCCACCATACGCACACCGCCGTGCTGCTGGTCTTCCGGTCCAAGTCTTTCGCTGCTCGTCCCTAGATCGGAGCCCGGAGGTCATCATCTCTACCGTATGTGCGCGACTCCCTGCGAGGCACCACACTTGGGGTGCTAGGAGGTGTTCGCCTCCACCACCATGAGGTCGGCGTCTCCCTCGTCATCGCCATCTTCATCGTGTCAGGATCTTCGTGACCTTGAGGTCGGCTACATCGTCTTCATCACGCGTCGTCATCGAAACAGATCTTTTGATCGTCGATGCTTACGTTCTACAAGGGTATGTATACCGTCTCCTACTGTATAGTATATCTGCATAGTATAGATCCTGGCTAGTATAAGGTTATCGTTGTTAGGAAATTTTTTGTTTTCTGCCTACGATCCCCTTCACTTAAGTAGCTTCGGATCATATTATAGTTGGTCTCGTCGACTTGATAGCGGATGGGGCATGTGGACTAGGTCCATACGGGGTCATGTGCAACTAAATGCAATCGTTTGGGTTAGCATCCGCAACATTCTTGTGATGTTGGGATATGATAATCACCCCGCAAGGTTAATGTTGCAACTTGAATAACTATGCTTGGTAAGGGCCGTAGTATTTCCGGTTGTCCCGTTGATCCTACAGCCACGCTAAAATATGTAAACAAACGTTAGAGGCGTCTAACTCTGTTTTAAGGACATGTGATGTGGTATAGTCTCGAAATTATATTTTGTTGACTAACCCTTGTTTTGTTGGCGGCTTGCCGTTCTTCCTTGTTCGCCGAGCTATGGTGATAGTGGAGGATAGGAGAAGGCATGCACTTGTCATGAACCTCGACATGGCCACACCGGTGGAGGCGCCACCGGTGGATGGAGGAAGAAGACTATACTACATCACGAAGTGTTATTTACTTGTGCATGTTTTATATCTGTTTTCTTGCTCTTCCCTTGATTGCGTAGTAGTGTGATTATTAGGGAGATTCCTCGGTAGCTGCAAAGCTTAATTACTTGAGCTAAAATTAAAAATATCAAGGAGATCGTGCTCATCCAACCGTGGCACCGTCAAACCAGGCACTTGTCACCGTACGCCATGTATCCATGAGTAATGTGTGCCAAGGGTTTGGGAGGCAGGCACGAACCGTTCTAACAGCATGATTGGTTGGTTGTGTTGACGTCGAAGCATAACTATTTATGAGTTCAGAGCACATCCATCGAAAGATAAAACAGAAGTCACGGCAGGAAGTGATTGGTCTGTTGACCTACCCGTTGTAGCCACGATCATGCTATGTATCCATACTTGATCGTATGTTGAACGTGGATTCCGTATACACTAATTTGATCTTGAGGAATATCAATTTTAGTGGGAGCACATTATTAGTTTATCTTTAAGTAGTGCTAGAAAAATAATTATGAACATGTCTTAGTGAACTTTAGATTGTTGTAGATCGACACACGTAACACCCGCTATTTACCTTGGTCCACTAATTTTAAGAAAACCACTTTTCTACCATTAGGAGTAAATATGTTGTTTGGGTATGTTTCCTGAGTTTTGTACTTAGGAGTGCCAAGAATAAGTATGTCCACGACGCTCCTCCTTCGGGTATTGTTGTCAAAACTACTAATGAAAGGGAAGCTCACACCTTGAAGAGTGATGAGGCTGTCTCTATCCAGTGTCTTATGTTCACATGCATGGTCCATGAGTTGCAGAAGCGGTTGGATCGCATAGCTGCTAAGCGACATGATCGTCGTACTCACAGCCATGTTCCAGACTCAGGCAAAGACTGAGAGTTATGAGATAGCAAAGGTTTTATGATCATGTCACACGGCAGAAGGAAGCTCAGCGAGCGAGCATGTAATCAAGATGATTGATTGCGGTACAAGGCTGCAGACTTTGGCATTTTCTAATTCCAACTGAGCCAAGTACAGATTTGATGTTGACTTTACTTCCCCGTTTAACAACGGATTTATCATGATTCAAAACATGAGTAGGAGGAAGAAAATATTCAAAGGCTCCTTGCTATGATGAAACCTGCAGAGGCTTATGTGATGAGGGATAACAATCAAGTTTGATAGTTGTCCAATTCGCATGCTTCAAGAAGAAGAGGAAGTTTAATTCAGGAGAATCCTGAATACCTCTTCCGAGGAAAGAAAAGATATTGGAAGTGGAACTATAAAAGTTCCGGGCACTAATAAGAAGAGTTGTACTTAAATGATATTCATTATTCTTACTAGTATCTCTGGAGTATTGATTGCGAAGAATTTTTTCTTGCATTCAATATAAGGGCTGCGGAAAGTAAGAAGTATGGAGAATAAAAAGTGGTGGTGTGAACCAAGTTTGGCGCATGGACCTTCGTCCTTGGGATGAAGAAGTCTCGACTTTTATTTTTTAAGTTGAAAGATTTGTGAGCTTCGGCTCAAGTTATTAGGTCGCATGTTTTGCGATAGATATTCTTGTGAATTTATAGGACAAGTTGGTCCTATTTATTATGATAAAGAATATTGGAGGTCACTCCCTTCAGTGATGATCAAGTTACAAATCTTTTGAAGTTAAGGGAATATCATTTGTTCTAAAATATTTTGTGATTGTGTTGATATCACCTTCGGGTGACACTATCATCTTGGATGCATCATATGCATGATGGAAGGAAATCCAAGATATTGCACATAGTGAGAAATCAACAAGAGATAAAAGTTTTGGACTATTAATGATTTAAGCATTGATGTCTAAAGTTTCACAAAATGTTTTAGATATAAAGTCTTGGTGATTATGCAATTATGTCTTGAAAGTTTTCAAGTCATGATCTGACTAAGTGTGACGAAGTCAGCAGTAAGAATCTTCTTATTTTTGCATAATGTTTGGCAATACTCAGTATACAATATGTTGGCTCGCTAGGTAATTTTAGCACAGTTAATTGTCTTGCTTCGTGTCATTGTTTTGAAAGATAAACCATGAATGGACACGTTGGTCTTAGGTACTAAAGGTTTCTGAAATATTGAAACTTAGTCCTAAGATAAAGGACAAAATAATTTCATTGTCTCTTGCCTCATGTCATTGTTTTGAAAGATAAACTTTGGGACATGATGGATTTAGGTTCTGAGATTTTCTGAAAGATGAAACTCGATCCTAATAGTAAAAGACAATGATTTACTTTGTTGGTTGTTCCAATAAGTTAATTGGAAGTCCTCTTATAACACCACATAAGTAACAATGTTTTGTTACTATGATAGATGCGATTCTTAAGAAATTTATTCCTTGTCGAATTCAGTGGGAGGATGGTGATTCTTGAAGAGATTATTGAATCTTCAAAAATAGTTATCAGAAGTTGTGCAGGCGGAAGCAATTCCAATTGACAATTCTTTTAGACTAAAACCGAGAGTCATTGCAACATGAGCATGACTTCTTATCAAGAAATAATCATTAACAAGATAAAGAGCATATGAGTTTCTAGGAAACTCAAGTCCATATGCTAAGACAAAGTAATAAGATAAGGTGCTATAGTATCCAAACCTTCATGACTTAGAGTCATATTAATTAGTAATATCATCAAGTTCGAGTTGAAAAACTTGGAGGAATTCCTATTGGAATATCTGATCATAAAGCTTGTTTTGTCATAAATGGTTTTGTGACAAAATCAAGAGTTGACTACTCAAGATCATATGATCTGTAGCACGGCTTTATTGATCTAAATGGGACTAGTAGATTTGTATGAGATATTAACAAAGTATATTTCTCTAAGGAAAATTTATCGAGTATGTGTACGATGTACAACTCAAGGGCTAGGGGTCTTTCCCCTTGCCCAAGCACCTTCACCCCTTGGCCTATTATATAAACCCCCACCCCCTCCTATTTGGAGACACACAAGTTTAGATCTCTTCTAGTTGGTTTAGATGGAGCCTCTAAATATTTAGAGGGATCCTCTCCGATTAGATTAGATCTAGATCTCTAATCTCTCTCTCCCTCCTTCTCATGTGTTGAGATCTCCACCATCATATACACCAGCGGTGAGTGCTTCAAGTGTGGACGGCGAAGCCCTACTGGACTAGATCGGTTGTATGCGTGCGAAACTCAAAGGGGTGATCCGTTGAGAAACGGTTGACTCTATCTCACTCTGTTGGATCAAGGCGGGACGCGAGGAGTCTACGATATTCTCTCGGCTAGGCTTAGCCGAGGGAATTCTTCCACAAGCATCATCGACATCGGCGAAGACTACGTCGACTACGTCAATCGTCATCTACATCTCTTCCGCTTCAACGGTGTCGGTAACGATTTACATTTTGATCAAATATGCATGTCTTGCACTTGTATCTTCATAGTAGATCTTGGTTGTTGCATAGTTGGCGAATTTTTTTGTTTTCCATGCACGCAACCCAACATAATAATCATAGAATATATCAAGTTCTACAACCACATACGGACCAGGAAGAGTAACGACATGGCAGATGCACACATCAACAGAGCAACTGCAAAATATATTCTGTTGTTCGACTAGGTGAGCAGCAAGTTACTCTGAATCACTAGTTGCTACATTCTTTATACACCATAAAAATAGGTGGTACAATCTATCCTCTTCTTGTAAACTACACATGAAGGATGCACCAACAAAATTACAGTCCAAATGGAGCACGAAATGAAGAAAAAAGAAGTTCATGGAACATATCACACTGTGGCAAAAATCCTACACTCCGAACACTAATATAGGGTTCACATAATCACAGAAGCCCAACAATGACGCACCATTGCGAGCGCAAACTATACTATTTGTACCTTTATGTGTACAGCCAACACTCGAAGTCCCAATTAAAAACCACTTGAAATTCCTCACCACAACAACCATTTAACTGAACATGATGAAGAGCAAAAACCAGTTCATTGGTAGATTTGCAAAAGCCCCCTAGTTTCCCCACAACACAACCAGAACAGCTACCACATCAATGAGCACAACTGAGCAGTGAACCATGTATCTACGATAAATTGCAGTTAACTAAAGCATGCACAGCTCAGTCAAGGTGTCAATGCTGAAAGAAACCCAACCATACAGAACATAAGAAATAAAATACCATACATAACCTAATAAGCTCTAAAGTCACCACGGACTAGGAACAACAGTGAACAGAACCTACACCACATCATCCATCAAATCAAAAGTAGTTTCTATACCACATAATGAACATGAAATTAAAAGCGAACTGAACATTAATCCATTCAAGCTGTTTAGCACACCATCATTGTATTCAGTTCGAGCAGTAAGAAGAACAAACCCTAAATCAAAACTAAAACTTAAATCGAATCAAGCTATTTCGAAGAACAAAACTAAATCAATCTGAAACCTAGATGATTCAAGGTGTTTCCACAGCAGAGAAATGTACCCAGTAGCGACAAACAGAACAAACTAAACAAAAAATGAGGAGAAAAATTGATGAAATCCCTATCCCAAGCACTGAAACAAGCTCCCGACTATCAATGCTTACACCATGACCGAGCGTCCAGAACCGCGCTCCCACCGTAGAAACCCGCCAGGGCCTCACCACCAGTGAGGACGCAACCAAAGGAGGAAGATAAAATTGATGAAATACATATGCCGACGCCTAAAACAAGCCTCGCCATCTACCCCATGTTAGCAACGCCGCCGCGCTCCCGCCGCAGGAACTCGCCGGCGACCACACGCAACCAAACCCTCACGCCTGCGCGGATGGAAAAAAGAGGAACATAGCAGAGGAAGGAGGGCAGAGCAGTACCCGTCTCATCCGCATCGTCCATCCCTTCGTGCTCGCGAGAAATCGCTCTCTCCATCTCCGGGTGCGCTCTGCGCTGGCTGCGGGATCCTGCCGACCTCTCCACCATGGCCGTCCCTGCCACTTCCCCTCCCGCCCCCGAGTCAGAGCAGAACCGGCTATATCCCAGGCTCACGAAGGTCGTCCCCACCGGCGCCGGCGCAGCTGCCTGCGGCGACAACCTCTCCGTCATGGCTTTCGCCTCTCTCCTCTCTTTCTCTCCGGGAGGGGAACGACACGAACAGTGCGTTCGATTCAGGACGCGAAATGAAAAAAAAAACTCAAAAGTTGGACTCAGCCAGGGAAACGAAAAAGAGATTCGTAACAAAAGAATCGAACGGTGGGAAAAAATGTGTCTGTTTCTGAATTTAGAAAAAGCTGGCTATGAAATAGGAAAAGTGTAATTTTATAACTGTGATAAGTTAATTATGAACTAATTGATGAGTTTTGCGACACGAAGTGGACGCCGCTTGCAAGCACGGTCGCGCCCAACCAAACACGCACACTTCTCATTGGAGTAAATGGTACCGATGGTCTCTCAACTTGTCATGCTGGTGCAGATAAGTCACTCAACCTGCAAAACGGAAAAACCGGTCACTCAAACTTGCCAAGTTTGTGCACTCGTGGTCACTTTCGACGGTTTTGGATTAAAATCGTCCACGGGATGCTCACGTTAGGATCAGGGCATCTAGTTTTGTTTGCAGAAACCCCCCTAAGTTATTGTTGACACACACAATGGATAGCCCCCCTCAATCTTTGACAGAAGCTACTCGTGCTACTTTCCTAGTGTATGTGCGCTAATGACCGGAGATTAGTACATAATTACTTAGCGCATCTGCGCATGGTTAGCTGAATCAAATCTGGACCAGCTAACTGAAGCCCGGTGGCCCATCTCCCTGTCGTGGCCTTGTTTCTCGTATCAAAAGTCTCTGATCGATCAAAACCATTGATCTATATGTATGTACCACTATGATTGCGTCTTGCTACGTTCTAGGGCACCGCTTGCCGCCGCCAGCAGCTCGTCACCTACACCGCCGCTCATCCCCTACATACGCAGCCACCCGTCGATCATCGCCCTGATCAAACCAGGATATGGCCTGGCGCCCTGGCCGCCTCGATGCTTACCCACTCCGGCGCTTCGTCTATGGCGCCAACCGACCACAACCAGTATGCAACATGTTACATGTGAATATGTGATTACTGCCTCAGGCTGAATGTTAGCCAGATAAAATGTCTTTAACTAATTAAGGTATGTTGTGTATTAATATTGTAACTGAATTCATACATACCACTAGTTAGCTTTTTGTCAGATCAACAAAAATTGCATATCGATTTGTATAGTACTACCATAGAGTTGGACACAAAAGAACTATAGAATAATTGAAACTACAGTTTGTTTAAAAAATATGATTCAAACAATGAAGAGAAAGACACAAGGATTTTTCACATTTTCATTTTTTATATTTATTTATGCTATACTTAGCATCATATATTGTGTTATAGTATTTTATGCGATGTTCACTTCTGTAAAAAAAATCGATGTCGTTAAGTTGTCGTTGTCTTCCTCGCCCCCCCCCCCCCCCCCCCCCCCCCCATGGTCAAATCCTGCCTCCGCCCCTGGACACACATGGTGCCGGCGGTGATGGACGTCATCGGGTAGGAAATGATGCAGGGGTCGAATCCCTGGCCCTGCATGCCGGCGCCAGCGTCGCCACGACTACCACCACTGCCACCCTCATCCTTTACCCGACAATGAACGAGGAGCAGCGCGCCGACGGAGAACGCACAGGCGCCGATGCCGCGGCAGGCTGGACGGAGCTGGGAAGGTTCCTCTCCTTGTCTGCCCCGCGCTTGCCGTCGTGGTCCGGCTGTGCGAGCTCCACGTCCCGCTGGGAGCAGAAAGAGACGTGCTCCCCGTTAGCCTTGTTGCACGCCCCACCAGGCGCCAGCAGTCCCGCGAACCCGGACACCACCATGGTGCGCACGTCGGTGAACCGAAGCATGATCGAGGCCGTGGAGAACATGCCTTTGTTCGCGCCGAGCACCACCGCGCACAGCCAGTTGGCCCGGCCCGGGCCGTAAAGTCAACGTCCGTGTTCGATATCGCACATCATCATGGGCGTTGCGCCTGCCTCAGCGGCACTGGCGCCGACGCCGACGACCACTGGGTCTGGCGCAGCGTCGGGATGCTGGGTCAGGAGGTGGTGACGTATCCTGCTGCCTACAGGCCGCCGATCTTGATCGAGCTGTGTTGGATTAAACTCTGCACTCAACTCTGAACCTTGCTCCACACTGCAGTTGTTCGTCATCAGTTAACTGTAGCTGTTCGACAAGGCCTATTCTCTGTCAGTTAGCTGAATTAGTCAATCAGCAGAATAAACGGGCCTTGTAGCGCAGTTGGGATGGCATTTTCACGCGCCTCGCTTACGATCCACCTTTTCCTTTTTTAAGTTGTAAGTTGTAACCGAAGGATAAACAGCTAATCAGAAAAGCTGCAATCTATTGCACGCAACACAAAAATTATCAGTGTCCTCCGTCTCTTTTCTCTGCCCAGTTTTCGAAAATCACAAGAGAAACAGAGAGTTTGCAAACAAGTTGTTCGTCTAGTTAGTTGTATGTAGCAATACGGAGCACATGATGTTCAAGGGAACCGATTCAGTGCAATACGGGCAGGGGTGCGAGCACAGAAGGCCCAGTCTCAGCACCAAGCTCGCCTCGGCGAAGATGAGCAGCGCGGACGTTATCAGCAGCACGATCTCGCGAGTCTTGGACCGTGGCTTGGGGAACGTGAACGGCATGGAGGGCAGCGAGGAGATTTTAAGCGTCTGTGCGGTTCCGTTCATCTTGAAGCTCCAGCCGAGCACGAAGTGGCGGCAGAAGAGGATGCCGCTCGACGGACGAGAACCCGAAATAGGCAGCGCTCGATTTGGGAACGACCGTGCGGGAGGGCTTAGTTATGCATTTGGTCTTTTTTTCAAATTTGTCCTCTTATTAATATTGAAGCAGGGTGAGTAGCTTGTGACCGATTTCTGTTGAAAACCGGTACCCAGACCGGAAAGTGCACAAACCTTGCAAGTTGAGTGACCAGTTTTTCAGTTTTGCAAGTTAACTGAGTTATTTGCACACACGCAACAAGTTGAGAGGCCACCGGTGCCATTTACTCCTTCTCATTGTGTGGCCATCCACGTTTGGTCAAGGCTCGTCGCCTCAAGTTATCAGAAATGCCGAGCCCACCGAGATCGACGTGGCACTTGCTTCCCGGCTCCGATTCATCTTTGGCCCAAAGGAAACCACGACGCAACATGTCGATGCATTTGGAAAGCCATTTTGGAAGAACAACGGCGATCATTTGGAAAAAAGGGGCATAGCTGACAGCCTGGCAGCGTGTGCTTGATCAGGATAGCTGGGCGTCGATGGAGAAGTGGCCATGCTTCCATCCCTTCGCTTTCCATCTCAATTTATGGACAGCGGGTTGCAGGTCGAGTTTGCAAGTCCGTCGATGGAGCCGTCTGTCCGAGAGGGGCTTGCGGAGGTAACTGCAGGGGAGTTGTTGCATTGTTCAGCCCATAAAGATGGCAAAATCTTGCACGTCGGTTCCTGACCACATGATTGTGGTGATCGAGCTCTTGGAGTAGTTAGTGAAGAGGCCGTACCAGGTCAGTGGAAGTGGGAGTGACGAATAAGTCCATGTCTTCAGCCCACAGGGATATCCGGTGCGGATGTTGGCGGCTGCCGAACTGACAGAGGGCTCCATGGTTGTCTGCGAAGGAGACCCTCTCTGCAAGAACGTCCATGACGATGTCAAATAACAGCGGGTTCCATGGGTGGCATATCTTGAGCTGTGAGTGCAGCGAGGTTGACGGCTCGGTCGATGCATCCCAGCGGGGTGATCTTCAGTATGTCGAGGCAGCGGCCTCGGACGTGGTGTGGCGGCCGTGGTCTGCGGTTAGTTGCTCTGGACAGTTTGGGCTGCGGGCAGCTAGGTCGTGCGGCGTTGCAGCTCGGGTGCGAGCGGTGGCATGTCGGGGCGGCGGCCCCGGAAGGTGGTGCAGGTGGATTGCGCGGGGCGTGACAGTGAGGTGGATGTCGGGGCGGCGGCTCCGAGAGTTTCTGCAACATCGAGGGCGCTCCACCTTATGTCGTGTGGGCGACAAGGTTGCTCCGAGGTGTTCGCGTTGAGGCTTCTGTGGCGACGATGATGATGATGAGCGATGTCGGAGATGTGGCTGTGGCTGCGGTAGTCGGCTCTTCTCCGGCGTGTCCTTGGGGTTGCCTCGGCGTGTTTTGTTGCTGAGAAGTCAAAACTGTTGTGGTTTCCCGGTGGTGTACGATGACTGGCGGCAGATGTTCCTTTCGGCGAGTTTCCACGGCGCCAGCCTGCCTGGTTCTCTCTTCTTAGCTCTTCTTCGGACTCGGAGCTGCGCTGTCTTGTCGCAGGGGCTGAGTGGCACGGATCTTCATATGGCCTCGCACGGCCACGACAGTGCGGGTTGGCTCGGCGACTGCCTGCGGTGAAGTCGGAGTCGCATGCTCAGAGTTTCGGGTTGGCGGCGTGGCCCCCAGGGGAGATGTGATGACGATGACGCCTTCATGCAGTCTCGGCGAGGCCCTCTCTTGAGAGGCGTGTGGGGTTTTATTTTTTGGTGCCGCTCAACGGTTCTGTTGGTTTTCGCCGGGTTTGGTCGGCGAGTGGTGCGTTGTGTTGTACGGTTTTTGGCCGGTTTTCCTTATAAATTGTCCAACTCTTTTTCAGCTTAATCAATAGATTGTCTAAGTTTCGAAAAAAACCAGCGGGAATAAGGGATCTCCTTGCCTAAGGCCACGACAGTGCTGATTGCTGAATCGTGTCCGACAACGACCCGTTGATCAGGATATTTGTTATTGCCGATATTAAGGAGAAGGCTTGCAATTCTGTCGCACCAATGTTGAGTATTAGCATTTCTGGTTTTAGATAAGATGGAAAAATAATGTTTTCTTCCGGTGGCAAAGTCTTGAGTAGTTATGCGGCATTTGCAACATAGGGAAGACCAGTTCATATCGCTAGTGATAACGCAAATCAGTTCAAAATCAGAATTCATCAAAGGCAGCGACTGAATATATCTTCTAATGCCGGCAAGTACCCACCATGCTTGAATAAAAGTTATTGGCAAATGTATTTGAATCAATAAACTGAAAATACAAATGCGTTCAAAATAACAAGGTTTTGATCAATTTCGGTAATAAATACCATGCACCAGATCATTATGTACGATATATGGAGTTAATCATTCGCACCACGGTGCAAGGAACCTGCCACTGAAGGGGCCAGCTTGGCAAGGTATTCAAGATCAGGGTTTTCCACTGACTTGCATGTTAGCATACTCCATCAGTAGGCCAGGAAACGTAGGCACAATGTCAGGCACAAAAGGGCAATAAACATTCTCCTTCCGAAGAGCATTTCCATTGCGTGGTATTGCTCGATCAAACTGGTTTGAGGTTGGTATTTTGACAGAACCCAATTCTCTGTGCACACTAGGAAGGCTTCCAATACTTTCAGTCTTATTAATTATCTACGCACCGTTTGTGCTCATCAAGTACATTATTCTGCTTATGAAGATTTTACTTCTTAACTCTTATAAACACTGGCTGGTAACTATTATATTTTCTTGTCTTATACTGTTTGTGCCTGTATTTAATTCTGCTAGTGCTTTCTTCTCTTGTGCTGTTGCTGAATGATTTTGGCAAGAGATTGACAATCTTCTTTTCAGATGTTCTGAAGAATGTGCAGAAGACAAATGAACACATGCCATTCTGTTGAATAGTGGCCCAGGAGGCCCAGGCTCATATGTGTGAGTGTGGTGACCTAGTTCACTACGTGCTTGTCCCTGTGGAAACCTGAGCTGTCACACATGAGGTGAGCACTCCAAAATACTTCATGGTATCAGAGCTAGGGTTGCTGGGTCCTGGAGGCTGCCGGCGGTGAATCGGCGGTGGGAGGCAGAGCTCCGGGCGACCAAGAGCTTTAGTGCAGGCGGGGCAAGCTTGGGTGGAGGAGTTTCACCAAGCGGAAGTGTTGTTCGGCAACAACAGCAGCGGGGCTGTGTGAGAGAAGGGGACTGCAGGAGCTTGGTCCTGGCGGCGGTGAAGACGTCCATGTGCAGCCTGAGCAGTCGAGGGGGAGCAGCTACATGAACTTGCTGGTGAAGGCGAACTGCGTCAGGAGGCTATCATGGGGACTGAACTCACTTTTGCCCTGGAGAAATTGGCGCAGCTGCTGACTGCAAATGCCGAGGGGTCTTTAGCAAATGGTGCAACAGGGGGCGCACTTGTTGCGTCCCAAGCAGATCAGGTTCTAAAGCTCGAGCTCATGCCCAATGATGTCAAGTTGAATGGGGTGAGCAGCTACTTGAGCTGGTCGAGGCGGGCTTTGTTGATCTTGAAAACAAAGGGCCTGATGGGATATGTTCTTGGGACTGTTGGAGAACCGGCTGACAAGGAGAGCTCGGAATGGAAGAAGTGGAGTGTCACTGACTCCTTGATATTGGCATGGATGCTGAACTCCCTGATTCCACCTATTGCAACATCCGTCGAGGCATTGCCATGTGCTTCTGATGTGTGGACCTTGTTGTCCAAGAGGTACTCTGGTAAGGGAAATCTGATGCTTATGTCTCAAATTGAAGACAAGATTCATGTTGTTCGTCAAAGTGACAGAAGTGTGATGGTGTATATGAATGAGCTACAACATTTTTGGGCAGAACTGGATCAGTGTGATCCCCTTGAGCTTCCACATGCAGAGTCCATGGAGATTGCCAGGACTTGGGTTGAGTGCAGACGTGTGATGCAGTTTCTAAAGGGTCTAAATCAAGATTTTGAGAACAGGCATGATGCTCTGCTCCATCAAACTACTCTCGTGTCTCTAGATGAGGCCATTGCTGTGATATGGTACGCCTGCAGTCTAGAGGAGGAGCTGGGAACGAATCAGCCTACAGAGTAGCTGATCAGTGTGGTTCTAGGGAATGTTTCAATTGTGGTAACCCGAGGCATATCAGTTGTTTCTGCACTGAACCACCTCGAAGAGGTAGAGGCAGAGGGTATAATGGTGGTAGTAACAACAGAGATGGTAGGAATGGACGTGGAGGTTATTGGAATGCTCCTCCTTGGAATGCTCCCAGGGCAAATGTTGTTGCCTCTGTTGAGGTGAAGCAGCCTACAGGAGAACAAGAGACTGCTACCAGTTATGCCAACTTTGTCGAAACAAATGAAGGTAACATTGAACACACATCAATAGCAGTCCATAAACAAAAATCCAAATGGGTGCTTGACTCTGGAGCATCACAACATGTTGCTGGAGACTTTACTGAGTTTACATCATATACCCCACACACAAACCCGAAAACCATTTACACAGCAGATGGCACAGCCCAGCCCATCACAGGTGTTGGGACAGTCACATGCACACCGAGTATAAAATTATCCTCTGTGTTGCATGTGCCAGCTTTTCCTGTTAACTTAGTGTCCTTGAGTGCTCTGGTTGACCAAATTGATTGTCGACTCATTGTTGACCGCTTTGTGTTCTTGATCCAGGAGAGATCGACGGGCAGGAGTCTTGGGACTGGAGCGAGGCGTAAGGGGTTGTGGTACATGGACCGCAGCATGACGGAGCAGGAGGGAATGCACATGCTTGATGCAGTTGCTGAGAATAAGGAGACTAGAGCCCTCATTCACCACTGTAGGATGGGACATGTGTCTTTTGACAAAATGTATCAAGTATTTCCTGATGTAATGAGTGGTGTGGACAAGAGCAAGCAGAACTGTGACGCGTGTGAGTTTGCTAAACATACCAGAAACTCCTATGTGAGTAAGGGGATAAGGAGCATATCTCCTTTTGTGTTAATCCATTCTGATGTATGGACAGTTTGCTAAACATACCAGAAACTCCTATGTGAGTAAGGGGATAAGGAGCATATCTCCTTTTGTGTTAATCCATTCTGATGTATGGACATGTCCAGTGTTATCTATCAGTGATATGAAGTACTTTGTTACGTTCATTGACTGCCATTCTCGCATGACTTGGGTCTATCTTTTGAAACATAAAGATGAAGTGTTTCAGTGTTTCCAAACCTTTTATACCCTTGTTCAGACTCAGTTTAATGTGAAGATTCAAGCACTCAGATCAGACAATGGCACTGAGTACGTTAACAAGGCCCTTGGTGCTTTTATGTCTGAAAAGGGCATCCTGCATCAAACATCCTGTCCGGATACACCTCCTCAGAATGGGGTGGCGGAGAGGAAAAATAGTCACCTACTCGAGGTGGCCCGGGCACTGATGTTCACCATGAATGTGCCCAAGTTCCTTTGGAGTAAGGCTGTCATGATGGCCACTTTCTTGATCAACCGCACACCATCCCGGGTGACAGGTATGAAATCACCATGTGAGTTGATTTTCGCAGAAAATAAATTTCCAGTTCCTCCCAAAGTGTTCGGCTGCATTTGTTTAGTTCATGATCATAGGCCATCAGTCAACAAGTTGGATCCTCGAGCAGTCAAGTGCATCTTTATTGGGTACTCTTCAGGGCAAAAGTGGTACAAATGCTGGAGTCCGTCCGAGAAGAGGACTTTTGTGAGCATGGATGTTACATTCCGTGAGTCGGAACCTTTCTATGGTGAGAAAACTGATCTAAGCGACATGTTTGATAGCCTTGACCACTTTCACAACGATGAAGTTGGCCAAGAGGGGGAGAATAGTAGCACATTAACTTTTGTGGCTCCTGTGACAACACCAGCCTACACTGGTGGTGTGCCACCGGCTGAAACTAGTGGTGTGCAAGTTTGTGCACCGGCTCATATCCGTAACGTGTCTGGCACTGTACCGAGGTGGACAACAGAGGAGGCGGAGCAACTTAAGGTGTATTCATGATAGCGTGGCAATGGTGTTGCACATCAGGGGGAGCAACTTGATCAGCCACTAAAGGCAGTGCTGATGTGATTTCCATCTCCTTCGATGGAAATCAGGCTGAAGGGCAAATTGATGGGGAAATTGCTTTGAGGAGAACTACTCGAGCAAACGCAGGGATACCAACAGAACGATATGGGTTCAATGCAAATGATATTGGAAAGTATGTTTCCTATGAAGCATTATCACCGGCCTACATAGCATTTGTTGGTTCTCTTCAGTCTGTGTCAGTTCCAACTGATTGGAAGAAGGCAAAAGAGGACTCAAAATGGCGTATGGCCATTGAGGAGGAGTTGGAGGCTTTGTATAAGAACAAGACATGGGTTCTGACACCTCTCCTAGTAGGAAAGAAGGCAGTCAACTGCAAGTGGGTATACACTGTGAAGCACAGAAGGAAAGATTGAAAGGTACAAAGCAAGGCTTGTGGCGAGGGGGTTTAGTCAGACCTACAACATTGACTGTGATGAGACCTTTGCTCCAGCAGCAAATATGAATACTGTGAGGATTCTTATCTCTTGTGCAACGAACTTTGGGTGGTCTTTGCATCAACTTGATGTGAAGAATGCTTTCCTGCATGGGGACTTGCAGGAAGAGGTCTACATGGAGGTCCCACCTGGTTTCTCAACCTCTCAGACTACTGGCAATGTATGCAGATTAAAGAAAGCCCTTTACGGACTGAAGCAGTCTCCAAGAGCTTGGTTTGCTATGTAGTATGGGTTATGGGCAGTGTAATGGTGATCACACACTGTTCTACAGACATGAAAAAGGAAAAATCACTATACTCGCTGTATATGTGGATGATATTATTATCACATGGGATGATAAAGAAGAAATTACAAGATTGAATGGGTGTCTAGGCAAGGCATTTGAAGTCAAAGATCTAGGCCGACTCAAGTACTTCCTTGGTATAGAAGTGGCTAGGTCTTCCAAGGGGATTGCGCTATCTCAGAGGAAGTACACTCTAGACCTGCTAAGTGATGTAGGAATGCTAGGATGTCGGGCAGCCTCAACCCCAATTGATCAAAACCACAAAGTGACGGCTCAGTCAGGACAACCAGTCGAGAAAGAAAGATATCAAAGGGTAGTTGGGAGGTTGCTATACTTATGTCATACACGCCCTGACATTGCCTTTGCAGTAAGTGTAGTAAGCAGATACATGCATGAACCTAGGAGTGATCATCTTGAAGAAGTATATAGAATTTTGAGGTACTTGAAGGGAACTTCGGGAAGGGGGCTGCTATTTGAGAGTAACAAGCATCATGTAATTGATGGGTATTGTGATGCAGATTGGGCAAGTTACCTAGATGATCGTCGATCAACCTCGGGCTTTTGTGTCTATGTTGGTGGGAACTTGGTCTCGTGGAGAAGTAAGAAGCAGGCTGTTGTGTCCAGGTCTACGGCCGAGGCAGAATATAGAGCTATGGCTCAAGGGCTAAGTGAGATGTTGTGGACAAGAAATTTGCTTGAAGAACTGAAGATATTGAAAACTAGTTGTGTGAATGTGTGGTGTGATAACAAGTCAGCAATCAGCATAGCCAACAATCCAGTTCAACATGATAGAACCAAGCATGTGGAAATAGACAGATTCTTCATTAACAAAAAGTTAGATACTGGAATCATCAAGATAGAGCATGTGAGTTCAGGACAACAGATTACAGACTGTTTGACTAAAGGATTGGGACCTAAAGAGTGCAATCTGGCGTGTGACAAGATGGGAATGATAGATATCTATCACCCCTCTTGAGGGAGAGTGTTGAATAGTGGCCCAGGAGGCCCAGGCCCATATGTGTGAGTGTGGTGACCTAGTTCAATACGTGCATGTCCCTGTGGAAACCTGAGCCGCCACACATGAGGTGGGCACTCCAAAATACTTCATATTCCCTATAACAAAAGCTCAATTTGCAGTTACGCGCACAAAATTAGGTGTAAGTTTCCTTGTTGACATTTCTCATCTATGGATGTTTGTCTTAATCGCCGTCAGGTTATCTTGTCCAGCTACACTAAATCCTGGTGATAGACTGAATGGCTGACAGATTATTTAGCCCAACAAACCCAGATACCTCTGATGAGTAACTAGGAACGTTAGCTTTGGTGTTGGTAATTTGATAATTATATCTGACGACATTATGTTTTATGGCATCAGGTCTACGCCATACTGCATGGATTCCATTCGCTTCCACAAAGTTGCTTGGTCATCGACCCATGATGACCATTCTGGCATTTTTTAAGCAGGCTTACTTTTCTAGTATATCGTACTGTATTCACTTGTCACAACTCGTGTTGCTTAATCATATAGCTTCACTACAGCTATCTGATGATTAGATCTGCATTTTCACTCTATTTTGACAACTGAGTACATGTCTTTGTGTAGTTTGCGTTGCCACACATATTGGCTGGGACCAGGCACTAACGAGCCACCATCAAAATCGCTCAGCCCCAGCCATGATTTGCAGTTTGCTAGCCAGGGTGGAGCGCCCGCAGCCCCACACCCAGATTCCGAATGGGAAAGGTGAAGCTTTCTCCTATCGCCAAATCGGAGATCCTTTCCTGATCAAATTAGTGCACTGTCTGTATCAGAGTTTATGGCAACGTAGAGACTGAAGTTAGGACGAAGCATCATCAAACCTTCTGCCTGTTGCGTGCCTCAATCCTCGGTATCCCGTGCTTGGTATGTACTGTGGTGCAAATCTGATGCATATGTGTGATCTAATGTTCAGTGCAAAATAACATACTTTTATGGATGCACAACAGGCACTTGTCACATTGCCACACAGAGAGGCTTATTTAAACAAACAACCAAGGTGCAGGACACTTCAAATAGCGTCACACTGTTGGTGTCTGTACATAATCTTTCAACTATCTAGATGTAATGCGATATTATTTATAGACGGATCCTCTCCCCGGTTCCATTTCATTGCAAACTGAAACATAGTGTCTGAAGCTTACAACAAAACCATGTCTAAAGCTTACAAAGGGAAACTTGCCGCTAAAGTTTTAAAACAGAATTAGAAAGTAGTAAAACGGCCCTCAGCCAGGCCAAGCACTGACACGCTACCAGCAAACGACCTAAAAAATCGCCTCAACATTCCAACTTTCCTCCTGGAATCACACCACCACAACGTTTTTGTGGCCAAGGCAAACACTGCACTGCTGGGGGGGGGGGGGGGGGGGGGGGGTACTCCCATCTTTTCCTTGACTTCAACTGCTATTGCAGCTGCGCTGTGATTGTCCGGGGTTCCTGAGACATCAAGTAGAGGAGCGTTAGAGATGGCTCTAGATTGTATTCAAAACTAGCTACAAAGCAATTAACAGAAACACATTGAATCAAGGTATTAAGAGGGAAGATCATGGCTTGCAAAAGATGTGTGGTCATATTGCAACAACTATATAGCAACTAGAAATCAGAAGAAAAAAGTAGGTTTGTCAAGATGACAGAATCCAATTTGAGATGCTTTCTTGTTTAAAACTTTAACTTATTAATGTTTGACTTTTACAAGGAAACTTAAGGGATCAAATGTGAGACCATAACGACACTCATTAAACACCCATGCACCTGGTAAGCAATCAAGCACTAGCAGCTGGGCATGGAAGGTGCTACTTTATATTATTTCAAAAGGTGCCTCATGCCAGCCATGGATGTTATTGTCTTTTTCAAAAACGAAGCCACCTATGGTAAAAAATTAGAGAAATTACAGAGGGAAGATCATGGCTTGCAAAAGATGTGTGGTCATCTTGCAACAACTATATAGCAACTAGAAAGCAGAAGAAAAAAGTAGGTTTGTCAAGATGCCAGAATCCAATTGGAGATGCTTTATTGTTTAAAACTTTAACTTATTAATGTTTGAATTTTACAAGGAAACTTAAGGGGTCAAATGTGAGACCATAACGACACTCATTAAACACCCATGCACCTGGTAAGCAATCAAGCACTAGCAGCTGGGCATGGAAGGTACCACTTCATATTATTTCAAAAGGTGCCTCATGCCAGCCATGGATGTTATTGTCTTTTTCAAAAACGAAGCCACCCATGGTAAAAAATCAGAGAACTTACAGAGGAAGCTCCAAGTTCAATGCCCTGTCTTCTGGAGATCCCTTAGTATTCCTACAAACCAGAACACACTATCATTCCCAAAGAACACAAATAATAACTCATTTCTTCAATGAATTAAAGCCAGCCGTACCTTTAAAAAACAACATCTCCTCCACTGTGAAGTCATCTGAGAATACAAGTGGTTCTCTCCCAGAAACTGGCAGAACAAAGTAAGGGCATTTTGGAATAGGCTGCTCAGGTGGAATTGGACCAGTGTTCCACGTTATCGCTGCATCTGGAAAGGTAAGCTTTAATCTCATCTGATAGAGCAGTGACTCAAATATCTGATAGACATGGGCTTCTGCCTGCTTCGCCGTCGCCTAAAATAAAAGAAAATAGAACAAACTAAGAAGCATGACACACCAACAATTATTTATATAACCCGTACAATATGAAATCTACCTGCCCAGAAGTGTATTTTCTACCGTGGCTCAACCAGTTCTTGACGTTCGACAATTCTTGCCCCAATAGTTCAGTATCATAGGTCCGAAATTTATGTGCTCTATTGTATGCAGGTGACCATTCAAGCGGATTATACCAATCAAGTATTTTTTCAGTTTTGAAATACTTGTCTACCATGGCTTCGCCACCCCCATACTCAAAAAACACCTCGAAAAGAAAGTAGAAAGCAAAACGCTCAGCTGCAGTAAGTCCAGCTAAGTGATGCCGGAAATACAGCCTCCTGCGCTTGTCAAGACCTGCACCTGGATAGATCTTTATGCCATGCTTCAGATCATATACCAATAACTCGACGAACTTTGGAAGTTTTGAATTTGTGTCTGCCTTGCCTACAGCGACGTGGATATTGTTAAATTGAAGAAGGACCCTAATCCTGTTATACTTGAAGATAGCAGATATCACATCACCGGCATCTTCCATATTGGCATAGTAACCTGGGAGAGTAAATTTGACAACACCAACTGTTTCTTTAAACACAGTCTTCTAGCATTGCAATCAAATCTAATATCTGAAAGTGTGAAGTGACCAAGGCACTCATCGTTTTCATGGTGAAATTCTAGTAAGTCAAATAACATGTCATCGATGTGTATTCCTGGTGCACCTAGTGACACAAAATGAGGAGCTTTGCCACCGATTTGTAGAATTTTAGGAAATGAAACTACATCAAATAGCTCATCCCCTAGTCCTGAAGCATATTCAGCCAAGGATATGTCAACTTGCTTTGTGGAAGGCATGGAGCTGCAATAAACATATATGAAATAATAAAAAACAAACAAACAGGTGGTACAAAGAACGCAACAAATGATTACACAATACACAAACTTCCTATGATGCATGTAAATAGAGCAAAACGTAATCTAGCAGTTAATGTTTAACAATGCAGTAACTTATGTACCTAGAAGAGGTGTCAGCTCCAGCGCGTAGTCGATGGCCAATAAATATGGTACAATTTTTCTGAGCAGTAGGGTTCAGAGAACACAAGCGGTCCTCTAGACACGCATGACGGCCATTAAATTCAACTTTCACATCTGTGAAATAAACCTTCTTTTTTGTAAAGGATTGAATCACAATCTCCTCCACTGAACAATTCTCTTCAAACATCATTGGAAATGTTTCAAAGTTAAGCATTCTGATAAATACCTGAAAGACATGAAATACTTAATGAGTAATAAATAACTTGACAGAAATACACACTACCAAAGAAGAAAAAAGATCGGTACTGACTTGGACTTTGCGCTTTGATATTGACAGATTTGATGATGATGACTTTGAAACCGATTCCTCTTCTGCAGTATGAAGACTCTTCCCTCCATCATAGGCAGGCCCAAGAGATGTCTTCCCGTGTACCTTGATAAGATCAATTACTTCTCTGTTTGTTGTTCTTGATTTTGACTCTGGGTCATCGGAAACCTACATTATATCGATATCAACCAAACCTGAACTGCAGATTCAACATCATTGTGAATAAGGAAGGATTCATGGATAATGTACCTTCATAGGCAAATATAATAGCCTTGAAATGGCACGTAAGTTAAGAAACTGTTGCACAAACTGGATCACTGTCATGGGCTCGAAGACGAATGTTGAGAATGCATCTGTTAACAGAAGTGAAATACGTCAAAATGGATATGACCAGAATGGACAGCAATATAACACAGGGAGTACCTTTATTGAGTGAAAGCCCCATCTGTGGTAACAGGCTCTGGTAGTAACCTCTCCAGCTCTCTATTCCTTCACCATTTTCTCCTATCTGACCAAAAGTGGTAGAGGAAGTTGATCTGCACACTAAGAGAAAGCTGCAACAAAAATTTATTGTGAAAATGTTGTTAGGGCTCAACAAATATCATAAAGAAAAACACAGGAACAAATTCTAAATAGATCTTAGACCTGCAAGACAGTAAATTTCTGAAGACCGTTTCTAGAGGCATATCGCTCTGACTTCCACATGAAAGGTGGTTCAGGTCTGTTTTCCTAGCAATTCGAATGGTGTTCTTGTACTCCCTTTCAGCCCTGCAAATCCAGAAGGATTAAGTAACTACAGTTTATAAAAAAATGCACAGACTGAAATAACTAAAGCTTAACTAAGAACAAAGCTGACCTTTCTTTATCTTTCTCTTCAGGATCAACCAGTGTAAGAGCAAATTCTTCTGATTCAAATGGAATTGAACCTCGAGTACATACACTTCTGCTTCCATCATAGGCAGGCAATTCACTGCCAAGAGATGTCTTGCCGTGCACCTTGATAAGCTCAGAGAGTACTTCTCTGGTTGTGTTTCTTGATGTTGATTCTGGGTTAATGGAAACCTAGGTACAAAGCAATAAAATAACTGTTCATAGAACGGCAATCAAACCAAAACTGCGCATTTAAAAATCACTATGTATGTATACAGAGGTGACTCTTTGTTCTGGATATAGTCTACGAAAGAACCAAATATAAACACACAATTGTCCAATCATTATCAATACGAATAAATAAACCTACTAATATATTTCACATATTTATTATGTGATCAAGTTAAAAGAGTAGACAAGTGCAATATAAAGTAACATACTATAGCATCGAGTCAAAATGTACGAAAAACTATCGAACCAAAGCAGATGTACCACATATGGAACTAAACAACAGCTGGTTATACAGTTAAGCATCGTCACAAATAGCCGCGGGTCTCCCCTCTCTACAGTTCCAAAGAGGGCGACAGGAGGGCGAACCACCTTTCCGTCGGCAGATTCGCCGCCCTCCTCTCTCGTCGGCCCCGGTGCCGACGGAGAGGGGAGGGGGGCTGATCTGTTGACTGGATCTTTGTATAGCTAGTTAGTTTAGTTAGGCTATTAGGTGTTCGTGGTGGTGGCGATCTACTGATGCCGCCGTCACGATGTATCTGCTTCGGTTCTTCGTCTCGTCGGTGCAGATCGGCGAGGTCTTGGAGATGCGGAGCCCGTCTGTCTAGGCGAGCACGTCGGCGCGGCGACGTGCTCGTTATGGACTTTTGCTTCCCTCTCTTGTTCGCGTCAAGGCGGCGTTCTCTCCGGCGCCGTTGGGGAGAGAGGGATTTGTGTGCAGGAGCTGTTGCCGTCGCACTGTTGTGCTTGGCGGCGGGCTGGAGGACGCTGCGGCCTATGCTGGGATGGTGGTCCGCGGGTGGCGGATCTGGCTCCGTTCCTCGAAGGTGTCGACCGGAGCGGCCGGATCTGGAGAAGGAAGGTGAGCTCGGGGATGTTCCCCGACCTGCGTGCCACAGCGAGATGTGGGCACCTCGGTGCTTCTTTCGGCGGTTCACAAAGCCTCTTATGGCGATGGAGCTTCTTCCTTCTCGGGCGAGCTGGATTTCGTTGCTTCCTCTCTCGGTGGTCGGCGCCGGAGAAGAGCGACGTGCTGGTGCTGTTCGTGCAGAGCTCTTCAAGGACCTCGTTGTAATTTCGATGTTCTTCGGGGGGGGGGGGGTTTTGCACTTTGTATGGGTCTGTGTGTTCTTCTGGACCCTTCCTCTCGTTGTGTACGTGTACTGTACTCCGTATTTCCTTAATATATTTATACGTATGCTTTCAAAAAAAAAAACTAAACAACAGCTGTGGGCACACAAAATAGAAAGAGCGAGGAGCCTGTGATCTGCCTCCGTGCCCAGATTTTACAATTTCCTACTGTACCGGCGAGGAGGGATAGGGTATCGTGGGAGGGAGATGGGAGGCGGCGGCCGGTTAGGGTTAGCTGGGCATTATCAACTGGTAACGGAATATTCGATCACATCTAGTAAATACTTACTTTTTTTTTTTTTTTTTTGAAAGGGAGTTGCGAACAAGATCATGCAAGAACAGAGCACAACGCACGCACAAACGCAACCGTAGGCGTCGCCACAGACGGCAAACCTGGCACCACCACGCACACCACACACCTAAGGAAGAAGATCAGCCAACCTTGTCGAGAGAGCCGCATGATCCATCCGACGCAGGCGCCGGAATCTCGCCGCTGAACGAGCATCGGCGCTGATCCTCCACCAAACCACCGTCGCCGCCTCGCACCGGAGACGAAGATGAAGGCTTCAACCTTCTTCCGCAAGCCCTCCAGGAACACCGACGAAGAGAAGCGCTGCACCTGCAACCTCCCAGCAAGATTAAGCAAAAGCACTCGCCGAAACCCTAGATCTAGAGCAGGCGCCACCACCATGGCCACCAACTCGGAGGAGAGTACGCCACGGCTCCGGAGAGCAGCGGACGCACCCACGACGGCAGACCTGCCCGAGCCCTCCACCGGAGAAGCAAGAAACAGAGGAGGGAACCACCGCCGCCACAAGTTAGGGAAGAACACTCAATTTGAAGAGGGATCAACAAAAAATCAGCATAGAATATTTGAGAGATTGAGGGAAACCGGTGGCCGTGGCTGACAAGGCCGACTGGCGGAGAAGGGGTGGCGGCGTAGGATGCTGCGATTGGCAACGAGGTGGGCTGGGCTGATAAGGGGCTGAGGGCGCATATCTCTCAGTTGCAATCATGCGGTAGACAATAAGACAACGGATTTGTGTAGTGTGTATCAAATCAATTTCTCTGAAGAACCCAGAAAAAAGAGAAAAAAATATCAAATCAATAGCAAAAAGAAACTGTCACCAATTTCGCCATTAGCAATGTCAATCTGAAAAACAAACGACATAGTGGAAGAAACTGTCTGAATACAGAGTAACAATAAGGCAGAACACCGCCAAAACGCGAAGCTGTCAGACCTTCCGTTTGCTACCCACCGAAACGAATAGACGATGGATGTAAGGAACGGGATCGAGTAGGCACTAGCAGCAAGATGTCGTCCTACCGGCTTTGTCTGGTGACTTTGCCATATTGTCGCAAGAACACACATACGGGGCTCGTCAGTACCAAAACCCTAAAAAAAATGCCACAAAAATGAGATTAAAAGTGGAAAACCAAACCCCGTCGTAAGGGCCGAGGCTTTCCATGAAACCGGAAATTCCGGCCAGCACCAAAGGATGCGATCACAAATCACAATTCACAAGCTCCATAGTGTTCACAAGTTCGTACTACTCCTCTCCAAGATAAAAACACAAACATGAAACAAAAAACGTGCAAATCGGATGTTAAAGTCTCAGTTTCGCCTCCCATGGCTCAATGGACCGGATTCAACTCATTATAAATTAGAAATACAAATGGCAAAACAGAGCAATCGAAAAAAACTGTGCCCGTCAGAGATCTGCGAAGAACGCGTACGTGTATATAGGCGCGCGTAGGCGCTCGACGCCTCGATCAAAACATCGACGGAACCTTTGTAGTTCGAGTCCGAGTAGTGCCAACGGAACCGTAACACGGTGAGAACGACTGCTGGGTGACCAGATGATACCTGCGTGGTTTTTTCCGTACGACGGAGTTGTTAGGGATTTTTTGCGTTTTTCAAATTTCGAAATTGACAATTTCAAATGCACCCGTCTGCAAAGTTGTTACCTACTGTAGAAAATATCTGGTGTTGCTCAGGTACCTCGGTGAGATGAGAATCTGTAAAGTGAGCCTGTTTCAGAAATGCAATGAAGTAAGGTTATTTCTCTAAGCAAGACACGATCGTGGAAAAGTGTGAATAATTGCGATAAACGGAAATGCGTACGGTAATTGATCTCTAGCCTTTTTTTTGCGGATAATTGATCTCTAGCCTATGACCTTGTTATTGCAGCATGAGTAAAAAGTTTCGGTACAATACTAGTATGAAAGTTAGAGCATTTCCATGGCGTTACTCGTAGAACCCTACATCAGCCCAATGAAGATGCGGATACGGAGAATCCCTCTATCGAGCGCTCCCGTCGGTCCTCCAAAAAAAAAAAACTGTCAAGCCACCCCTAGTTCGTCCTCCAACCATAGCGGCTGGCTCGGGACGTCCAAACACGCCCGCCACACAACACTCCGACAGGCAGGCACCAGTGGCGGCGCAAGAAATTTGTAACCGGGTATTCATCGATATTCATTTTGTCAAAATCATCACTATTTTTGCCAAAATTATCACTATTTTACTATAATCAACATTGTTTTGTAAAAATCATGGGTATTCATCTGCATACCAAAGAATACCCCTAGCGCCGCCCCTGGGGCACCACATGACAACGACCTAGCATTTTCCCTTGCCCCCTCCTCTCTCTCTTCCACCGTGACCAACCTTCATATCTCCCCGCGCCGACTCACGTAACCACCCATTTCACTACCAACCATTCACCAAGAGTCCCAACGATCACGTAGGCTGACCTACCGCTGCTCCTGTCGTTTGCGACCCGCCGCTCATGTAGTGGCGACCGTCGACAGCTCTCGTACCGCACCATTATCGTTGATCGTCGTCTCTCTGCATCCCTTCTCGCTACCCGCAACTTTTCGACCAGTGCCATTATTCATCTCTCCATACACAGCTCGTCAACTGGCAAACAAGACCATCTCGCTCCCACCCCGGACGCAAGGTGTTCAACCATTTTCCGCGAATAGGTATCTTTCTTCCAAATTTACTGCTCAGATAAATTTAATAGCATGTTTCATAGTTTGATAGTGTAATTTATTTGATTCATATTAAACAGATAGCAATGATGAATACATGTTTACAAATGATGCAAGAGGAGCTTTATCTTGTAGCTTTGCAAGCGAGCTGACTTCCCCTCCCAGATGTGAGGTTTGAAGCCTAGAGAAGCCAAACCCAACAAGAAGCGGCAAAGGGCTATGGTTCATGTGATGCAATTCAGTGATTGTTTTGTGACGGCCCAACACATAATTTCGACGATGCTTTAGGATGAAGAAAGATGTGTTCATGTGTCTTGTGTATGGTGCGAGTGAGTATATCGACTACTTCTAGTTGGAAAGAAATATTGCATCAGATTGCCTGGGTTCTCATCTATTCAGATATGCGTTGTTGCTATGCAGTGTCTTGCATATGAAACTGTTACAGATACCCAAGATGAAAACCTTCGAACAACCGACTCCACATGTATTGAAGCCATGCACAAATTTTGTTTAGCGGTGTTGAAAGTGTTTAGATAGACCTATTTGAGAGCACCAAATGTAGCAAACACACGAGAAGATATTTTGGGATGCTTGGAAGTATCGATTTCATGCAATGGGCCAGAATGGAAGAATTTTCCATTCGCTTGGCAAGGTTTTTATGAAGTCAATGTGTGGAGCGCCTAGAGAATACTTGAAGGTGTGGTAGATTAATATATACATGTTGATTTGTTACTCTATTTTCGGCATGGCAGGGTATCACGATGATGTCAACGTGTTGCAGTGCGCTTGAGTGTTTGCAATGACCACTACCTTACCGATGATATTTGTATTTGTTGGTCGACACTTGTGAATGCAATCCCCAACTTTGCAGGTAACCAAAATCTTACTTTGCTATAAAATTAGAGAGTTTACTAAAGATGCAGATCAGGCATTTGGATTGCTACAAACTCGTTTTGCTATTGTCCGGTAACCTGCTCAAACATGATCGCTAGATCATATTGGTAAGTCATGAATGTTTGTGTTATCATGCACAATATGATCGTGAAGAGTGACTGTGTTGTTGGCCTAGTGTTTGATCCTCAGACCAGGGCCTTCTTGCGGAGGCACATAAGCGCGACTCGACCGAGTTTGCTCAATTTCTCGCCGTGCTATAGGGAATTCAGGATGAAGTAAACAAATAGCTTGAGTGTCATGTTGAATGGTTGTATGAGCTATCTTTTTTCTTAAACATCCCGAATTTTGATTTTAATTTGAAATTCATGTATTGACTATATTATTTGTATGTTTAATTATTCTTAAACAAATTTATGTGTTAAAATGACTATGCACTATAATTGTGTCAATTGGATAGAAACATGAGCATATTGATGTGAAAATAGCCACACACAAAAAAGGTCGACCGGTTGGAGTTAGCCGGCTCATAGGTTCAAATATGTGTCGGGATGCCCCAAGCGGACAATATGGAGGGTGTGACAGATACATTAACGCGGGGGCGGGGGGGGGGGGGGGGGGGGCACCAGTGGACATGCCCATATACATGTTTATGCTCTCTCGATGATCCATGTATTGTTCACAGAAATTTTGGTCTTTGTTGCTTTCTGTGGTGGTACGTGTCCATTTTTCGAGCAAAGATTCGGTCGTGTGAGTCCTTAGCTTCTTTTCCGCTTACAGGTTTGCACTCCATCTCACAGCTTCCTCCTTTTGTTGGGTGTTGGTTGCCGGTTTCTCCTCGATCGTTTTGGATTTCTTCATGTCAGTGTCGTGTCGCGTTCATAGGTGCATAGTCACTATTCAATATATAGTACTAACTCCCATAAATGACACATAGTATGTGGTGACCAACTCCTATAAACAACAAACATTTGACATGTTTGCCAAAAAAATGTTGGACGTGATGAGTTGATATTGATGGAATGTTGCTTTAAATTTGATTGATTAACTGTTGGCTTTACCTTTCCGTTATGTTCCTCGACATTGGATCGCCAATCTAGCACTCTCTCCGTTCACAATTGTAAAATTAATGTTTAAGCTTTTTTTTCTTCAAAAATGTATGTATCTACTCCGTAGACGCATTTCAGTGTGTAAATTCATACATTTCTGTCCGTATCTAGTCCATATTAAAATACCTAAAACATGTGGTAATAGTGAACGGAAGGAATACATCATTAGCAAAAGCAGATGTGGAGTTCAAATGTAGAGTTAGTACTTCATCAAGATGCATGTCATCAATGCATACAACAATCAAGTACGTTGTGGTGTGATTTAACATGTATGAGTTCTGTATATCTTGTATTAAATTGGTATCAACAAGTCGGTTTCTATGTTCAAAAGAACTTTCCTTACAACTTGCCAAATTCTACAAGCTCCTACATGCATGTTGGTTTGTAATCTACTCGATCCGTTTCAAATTAGATGACTCTCGTTTGTTCTTACAACGGAGGGAGTACAATAAATATTTCAACACGTGAAGGGAACTTAGATGGTCTAGCAAAATGTACATCTACTCTATAAATACGTGCCCATAGGGAGGGACATGAGTTAAGAAGTACTGTGCTGCCACTTAAGCGCATGTTTTTCTGCAAAAATAAATTCGTGGCTTGTGGTGAAATTTAAGATTTAATAAATATCAGTACTACTCCCTCCGTTTTTTAATATAAGATGTTTTAGTATTTGTCCACATGAACGTGCATACAAATGTATGTAGACATGTACTCCCTCCGTTCCAAATTAGATGTCTTCCATTTGTCCACATGCGGATGTATCTATACTTGTAACCAAATGGAAGACATCTAATTTGGAACGGAGGGAGTATTAGTGTGTATGTTCACTCACTTTAGTATGTATCTACTCCCTCCGTTCCAATTTAATTGACTTGCTATGGATCACATGTGGATGTATCTATACATGTAACATGTCTAGATACATCCATATTTAGTGGATAACAAGTCAATTAAATTGGAATGGAGAGAGTAGACAACATGTGTAACACCTAAAATATCCTATATTAAAAAACGGAGGGAGTAGGTGTTTAGTGTTAGCAATGTGTTAATTTGATTGATTAAGAGAGGGCACGGTCGTAAGTTCGTAACACCCTCCTGCTTTTGAAGTGACCGCGTTGCCCCTGCCACGCACACACTGTAAGTCTGCCGCCTTCCTTTCCTCTCCCGGCCCACCTCTGCACACATGCAGCCAAGAATGTAAAGCAAGTCAGATACAGTAGAAGAAAACCAAAAACAAAGCAAGTCAGATAGATAAAGAAGGCAGGAACCGTTCAGAGAAGCCAGCCCATCTGCAGACTGCGGATCGCTATTGGTGGGAAGGTGGGGCATCCGCTTGACTCGGTGGTGACCAAGCTCGTCGATGGGTGGACTCGGGACCCACATGCCATAGACGTGCACCTTTTTTAATGTCTAACTAGCGGCAAGCGACGTACTTAAGCTGTGTATAGTTTCAATTATACTGCCACACATACATACACAAACGCTCCATCCCGAGGGTTATCTTCCTCATCGCTTTTGGTGTATCTACTACAAGAAATCCGGTCTATTGCCACAAAATCTATCGCTACGGTTTTTTTGGCGTTGCGATATAATAAAAAATTACCACAAACTCTCCGGTTGTGGTGATAGGACGCTCATATTTCCACGATTCTTTTTGGTCGCGATAAATTATCATTTTGTTGCGTTAGAGCCCACCTATTGCAACGATCTGCATCGCGGTTGGAATACAATCGCGTTTTTGCGACATAGAAGCTCCGTTGCGCGAGGCAGCAATTTTGTTGCCTTAAGAGGCTAGATCTTCCAACGTAATAAGTATGCGTGGTAACATTCAGACATATATTGCAGCATATGTGTGCTGTTGCATTTGTTTCAAATATTGCTGCAATAAATTGTCTAACTATTGCAACCAAATTTATTCGTGTGGCAATGTCATATGTTTTTCGCCTCAATTTTATCCTGCGGCAATAACTATTGTTTACTGCGACAATTTGGGTCGTATGGTAATAGGTTGACCATAATGCAACAATCACCTGCTGCTGCGAAAACGAACAAGTTTTTTGCAACGAGGAAGTTCACAGCGTAGCTTAACGGGCCTCCTGGGCTGTGGCCCTTGATCAATATTGCAATTTTCTTAGGACAACAATTCATTTATGGTCCAGTATCACCACAATTCGGTGAGCCGAATTTTGTTGCAAGTTTTTTGCTATCTTCACTTCTGTCACCTTTTTTTTTTTGACAAATTATTCACGTAAAACTATTAGAGTTATTTACTATATCCACCAGCTGAACCTCTGTAGGTCCGAACAACTGAAATTCTGAAGCACTTAGCATTTACTTATGTTGCAAAAAGTGATAGTACGGAATAATCAATCAAGAACTCATGTAAGACGCAAATTTCACTTGTACATTTAGCATCGAAATTATATTACTTAACACTGAAACTCTGGACCTTTTAAACTCAAATTATATTATTACACGATCTTTCAAGCACATAAATGTGTCCATGATCATGGCAAAACCTTTAAGCCAAACAGTGCACAGACAGCCTACACAAAGAATCCTGGGTCATCATCCAATTCATCTTGTACCAAAGGAGCAACATGGCCATCATTTACGTAAGCCTCATCATCATCTGTATCAGCATCATATTCCACTTGATCTTCGTCAAACTCAGCAGGTCTTATACTTTGTATGACTGAAACATCAACGCTGGTTCCTTCATCATCATTTCTGCACCAACTAGTCATCTCGTCAGGTACATTGAATTCTGGAACTGTAATTCCTGCATCGACGACATCCTGTACATCTGCGTCAGCACGTTCATTTCCTTCTGCAGCATCATCAACGTTTGCACCATTTAAAACAGAAGGAGCAAACAAATTGCGTGGGTTCATTTTAATAGCACTTGCCCAATTTGGGTTCTTCACATCTCTCACGTAGAAAACTTGTTCAGCTTGGATGCCTAGAATGTAAGGGTCTTCCTTGAATCGGTGTATAGTAGTGTCAAGGTCAATAATTCCATATCTGTCCTTCTTATACCCCTTACTCTGATTTCTATTGGCACGAGGCACGTCGAACCAGTCACACTGCAATAGAACAACCTCCTTATCAGGAGGAAAGTCAAGAAATATGATTTTCTTTATCACCCCATAATAATCAGTACTGACAGTGCCTTCTTGCACATTGACTACGACGCCACTATTTTGGGTACTCAATTCCTGCTCTATATAGGCATTCCGAAAGTAATATCCATTCAGTACTGTACGGTTGTACACACGAGCAATTTGATCAGGCCCTTTAGCTAGTGCATACAACAGTTTGCTGACCTTCCCATCTTTATGGAGTTGTGTGATCTGTTTCATGGAATAGAATATGCGTGAGTGTAATGTAGACAATTTTTTTTATTACGAGGAACATTTCAGAAAATGTGAAAGTAACTTACCCGTCTCTCGAACCAGCTAACAAACTCTTCCTTGTGTTTCTTTTTAGGATTAGGACAACTGTTCCTTGTGAGCTCCTCAATATGTTCCCTTCAAAAATTAATGATGGTTACTTCATCACCAAAGTATTAATGCATATCATGAAATGAAACAAATACATAAGTATCCTTACTCAATCCATGGCTCGGTTTCCTCGCAGTTTGTTATTATGTAGTGCCTCATTTGATTAATAGCTTCCAAAGAGATTAATTCACGGGTAAAACCTTTCTTGGAGTAATCAACTGTACTCATTATGCTAATCCCTGTTGGTGGTTCATCTGTACCTCCATCTACATGGCGTTCAGACTGACTTAGTTTTGTAGGCATGCCTTGAACGAATCAACTGCAAAACGTCATGCACTCTTCAAGTATGTACCCCTCTGCAATCGAACCTTCTGGGTGAGCCTTGTTACGCACATATCCCTTCAGCGTACACAGGTATCGCTCAACCGAATACATCCATCTATACTGTACAGACCCTCCCACCCATGCTTCTTTAGCTAGATGAATTGGGAGATGCATCATAATATCAAAGAAAGCTGGTGGATAGATCATCTCTAGCTGACATAGAATTTCTGCAATTTGGTTGTCCAAATTCACCAAATCTTCATCCCTTAACTCCTTGGAGCATAAATCAGAAAAGAATTTACTAAGCTGAAGCAATGGACATTCTCTGGCAGAAGCTTGCGCAATGCAATAGGAAGAAGTTTCTGTAATATAACATGGCAGTCATGAGTTTTGAGTCCACTAAACTTGCACTGCTCGAGGACCACACATCGCTTAATGTGTGAAGCATAGCCATCAGGCATCCGTATGCTCTGCAGAAACCTGAGGAGCATCATCTTCTCTCCTTTTTTAAAGCATACACGCCTTTCTTCATTTTTTACTTACCCTTACCGGTGGGCTTTGCATGCTGATCCTCCCTAATTTTCAAGTCCTCCAAATCAAGACGAGCCTTCGTACCATCCTTTGATTTCCCATCCATCTCAAGCAATGTCCCCAGAATGCTGTCACAAATGTTCTTCTCGATGTGCATAACATCCAAATTGTGCCTCACGAGCAAGTGCCTCCAATACGGGAGCTGGAAGAACACACTTTTCTTCCGCCAATTGTGCCAGGTATTAGTTTCCGGTAGCTTTCTCTTATTTGACCGCCCAAATGGTGCATGCTGAATGCTATCAAGCTCCTGTAGAACTTGTATGCCTGTAAGTGGCTCCGGGGCTTCTCTACGATCTGTCTTGTTGTTGAACATACACTTGTTTCGACGCCATTTGTGGTATTCCCGCAGAAAACGTCGGTGTCCCATGTAGCAATGCTTTCTACCATACTTGAGCCATAAAAATCTGTATGCTTGTGGCAGTAAGGGCATGCTAGCTTGCCTTTTGTGCTCCAACCACTCAGCATTGCGTAAGCCGGGTAGTCATTGATGGTCCACAACACGCATGCATACAACGTGAAATTTTCCTCAGTTGCAGCATCATATGCTTGAGCACCATCCTCCCATAGAACTAACAGTTCATCAATCAAAGGCTGCAAGTACACATCAATGTTATTTCCTGCTGACTTTGGTCCTGGAATAATCATTGACATTATCCAATTCTGTTGTTTCATACACATCCAGGGTGGCAAGTTATATGGGATCAGAATGACAGGCCATGTAGTGTGTGATATACTCATGAGCCCAAAGGGGTTGAATCCATCCGAAGCAAGGCCAAGCCGAACACTGCGAGCATCTTTTGCGAATTCTTTTTCATGATATTTTTCATCAAGGTGTTTCCAGGCCTTCGAATCTGCAGGATGCCTCATTACGCCATCATCTTTACGTTTCTCCTTATGCCATTTCATATCAGTTGACATATCTTTTGTCATGTACAGCCTTTGCAGTCTTTTAATGAGTGGGAAATACCATAGAACTTTCCGTGGCACTGGCTTCTTTGATTTACGGCTCGATGAATCGTCTTTGTCTACGGTAGGACTAGATTTCCATCGAGACGTATGACAGACAGGGCATTCTTGGGCATCAACATGCTCATTACAAAATAGCACACAATCATTTTCGCACGCGTGTATCTTCTTGTAATCCAGACCAAACTCTCGGATGACCTTCCTTCCTTGTGCAAGATTAGTAGGGATGCAGTGACCCTTTGGCAGCACCTCCTTGAACATCTGCAGCATTAAGTCACATGCTCTATTGGTCATCCCAGACACGCACTTGATTTGGTAAAGCTTCACAATGAAAGATATCTTTGTGACCTCCTCACAACCTGGGTACAACGCTGTTTTCCCCTCTTCCAATAGTTCGTAGAACGCCTTGGCTGATGCATTTGGCTCCTGTTTCTTTCCATCACCGCTGGTGTCTCCTGCATTACTTCCCACATTTGTGCCCCTTATGAGAGTTTGGAGCATGTCACATATCCCATCACCATCATCTGCATCGTCTTCATCATCAGAATCTTCAGCCATGTTGTCCTCATCGGGTTGTTCACCATGGTCTATCCAGTTAGTGTAGGTCGGATCCATCCCATTCTGAAGCAAGTGCATATGGACATCCTTTCTCTTTCTCTGAGCATTATTCAGACATTTCGTACACGGGCAAGGGATTCTTGAGTCTGGGTGAGCACCATCGAAACAAAATTCCAAGAAACTCTTCATGCCACTTTGCCACTCCACAGAATCTCTATCCTTTTTCATCCAGCTCTTGTCTCGTGACATTATGCCTTATCTCCGTATAGCCGGTCTTGTTAAAAAAACAATAGGAGCAGCATTAGTTCACAAGTAAGTATTTCCAAACAACAGATACATGAGAGCGACAGGTATCACGGTCTTCGAAATCAGTAAGAATTGCAAGCGATTACATTAGACATTACTTCACATTGCAGCGATCGTGGGTACCCACTATCGCGATCAGAACACAACGTTTGATTTAAAAAAAACCTGAGTAGTAGGTACCTAAAATCCTGAAATTGCTATGAAAATTAAACTAACACTTACACCTGAAACTGACGAAACAGACACTCACACTACTAGGAGAAGGGCTATCAGTGGCGCACCAAATTGACATTCTGTGGCGCACCCCCAGAATTGCTGGGTGCGCCACAGAATCGTCGCCACTAAAATTTGTTTTCTGTGGCGCACCATGGGCATGCGCCACAGAAAACCACTTTCTGTGGCGCACCGAGGCCGTGCGCCACAGAAATAGCTCGGTAGGCCACATAGCAAAGGAATTCTGTGGCGCACCCACGCCTGGTGCGCCACAAAAAATAAAAGCGTGCGCCACAGAAATATGAAACAGTATTACAGGTATTTTTTTCATTTTGCTGTATAAATACAGGTATATACAGGATTTATCCAGAAATACAGATATATTTGACAGGTATATAAACAGACACACATTAATCACTATTTCATCACACATATTACTTAGTGTGCCCGAGATACATACACATAGTCACAAAAGTGCCGAATGTTAATTTACACAATATATTAGTTATGATAGAAACAAAAGTTCATCATTTCACACTACACAATACAAATGAAGTGTTCACCGCCTAACTAGGATCAAATGTAGCACACATCGGCGATGATGGTGAGCAAGAGCGCGCGGGAGCATGCATGATCATGGCTTCCTCTTCTTGAGCGGCGCCGGGAACGGTAGAATGCCCCCTTTCGTCCTCCACTCCCTGGTGTCACTCTGCGCCGCTAGTCGTTCTTCCATCTCCCTCTGAGACAACGCTGAAGATGGATTGGGATATATATTGGTTAGTGATATACATAGAGTATAATTTGTTCATCTAAGTATAGAGGCAAGACGATCAATCAATGTTGTCATGGTTGGAAATCATATGGCTATCCTATTTGGGTTTCATAGCATAGCATATATATAATATATAACCCTACACATGCACTTCTACAAAAAAGTACACACTAGCTAGTAATGCTTAGCAAGGCTATCTTTTATAATACATCCTACGTACCGAAGCGGAAGTGGAAGGACCCTGAGGCGTGCATGACATCGTCGAGGATGATATTTGTTAACTGCAGCCGGATGCGATGGAAGTCTTGTCTATAATCAGCATCGGTGAGACTTTCCGCCATTTTGGTGTATTCTGCGAGATTAGATGCAATCTTCGTTTTCTCGCAATCCCGGACAATCGTTTTAAGGTGACGGAGGGCATAGTAGGCCTCCATCACACTGCCATCCAGTTGCTTGACGCAATGGAATCCGGTCCCATGCAAGAACTTGTGTGTGTTGTCGTCCTCCGTGAAAAATTCCGACTTCTTATGGAAGGGGCCGCCCTTTTTGGCATAGGCCTCGAGAGCGTCATCGAGAACACCCTTTATTCTGTTGTATGATCTCGGCTGGGATTTATTCCCCGAGTCCAAATAAGTGGCAACGGACCACCTCGGGGATACGTGGATGAGTGCGCAGTACTTGTCCCTGCTCAACACAATTGAAGCAGAATGTTGGACAAAGGATCAGCGATGGAAGAAATGTACAAGAAGACATAAGATAGGACGGTGGCGAGCAGATGTGTACTTACTCGAAAAAGTAAGGCAGAAGAAGGGCGGTCTTCTCCTTGTTGGCCAGGAAGACCCTAACGAGGTACTCCTTGGCCGTTTCCCGTGTTGTTGATCCTTCCACCAGATGGCTGTCGCGCATGTAGTAGGGATCCACTATCGCGATGTACGGGGTATCATCTCTCCTGATCTTCATCGCCGCATCGAGAGCATATAGGCGGACCATGTTATAGTCCAGCCGTTTGGAGTGATACAGGTTGAAGATGTCCTCGTACGCTATGAAGAACACATCTGCGGGGTCTTCCTGGACGAAGTCCACCAACTCTTTTGGCACCTTGACCGAGAACGCCGGGTAACCTGGGTTCTTCTCTTTAAGAAGGGTCTCCTCTAGATACAAGATATTATTCTGCAAAGTAATCATGGGTCCTTCTGCAAGGCGGAGCATGTCCCCGGACAAGATAGATTTACCAGCTTCATGAACTCTGGAGTAGCCTTGTGGATTCGTGTCTTCAGGACCCCGGATCTTAGGATCTTGCTGGCTCGCAGAGTATGCTTTTCTCTTCCTTTGATGACTCTTCTTTTTCTTCTTCTCTGGGGATTGTGGGGGTGGGGGTGCAGTGAACCCCGCTTTAACTGTTTCTTTCAGTGTGGTAGGGGTGAAAATGGTACCCGGTTGAGCTTGATGATCGCCGGCATCCGGAGGCGTGTCGGTGAAGGCCAGGCGCTGTGTGCATGAAGTGGGACGAGCAGGTTGAATGTGGTGGTCGCGGAAGGGTTCTTCATCCATAAGAGGCATGAACATATCATCCGCGGCGGCGCCAGTGTTGATGTAGTCATCGACGTTTACATCATTATCATCATCCTCCTCAACATTGTCGTCGTTGCCACCAAGTTGAGGTGCAACGGCTTTGTCCTCAACATTGTCGTCGTTGCCACCAAGTTGAGGTGCAACGGCTTTGTCCTAAAACATAAACAATAGCACATCCGTTAGTCGGGAAAGTCGGAAAGTCGGGGAATTCGGAAAGTCAGAACTAACCTTGGACGGTTGCGGGGAAGACGTTCCCAACAACTGTTTGTGGCGGTTGGTGGCGGCGATGACCGGCGGCGGTAGCTTCCGGCCGGCGGTGGGGGCGACCGGCGGTAGCTTCCGGCCGGCGGTGGCGGCGACCGGCGGTTCCGTCTGGGTGGTGGTGACGGCTGCTTGTGGCGCCGGTTCATCCGCAGCATCTTTTTTTGTCCGCCTCGGCGGGGGCCGAACGATCGGGGCTCGGGGCCTCGAGGTGGCGCCGCCGGTGCGCCTGGCCCCTTGAAGAACATCCCCAAGACGAATTTGGGTTTTCGGCCATTCCAGCATCCACCGCCCGCATTCGCCAAGCTTCATGTGTTTCTCGGCTCCCTGAGGTTGCTTAGGGGGGTCGATGTCACAGAACTCAGGCAGTACCTCCTTCACATTTACTTTCATCACGAGCTCGCTCATTCGGACGTTGTGGATATCGCGGGTCAAAGGTTGTACGGTCGAGGCCCTTGCGACTTCCTTCAACTCGCCGTCGGTACCCACCCTATGCAGGAGTATGCAAGGCATGTCCTGGGAGTCAACACATAGCGGGCACCATGAGATAAGGCATATATAGTCTCACACACAATGTATCATACATATTCATGATCATACATATATATGTTTCCATTGCCTCACACACACATACTAATTAGTTACCTTGGTGACGGCGTTGAGCTCGGCTAATGTCGAGACAAGGGCGCCGGTGCCGGCGGCCGGCCTATCAATCTCCGGCCGCTCGTTTGCATTATCATTATTCTCCGGCGTTGGTGTATGTTGCTCCACGGCAGGGGGCACCGGTGGGGTCGGCAGGACCGGCGACACGTTATTGCTGGAGGTGCTGCCGGCGAAGCTGGGCACGTGTATCGGCCCCTGCTGACCTCCCGCATGCCAAGCAGTTATCCCCTGCACCAATGCATCGGGTAACAAAGCCCGGAGCTTCTCTTCCACCTTCTCGGCCACTAGCTTGTCCACCACGCTGGAGTCCACCTTCTCGGCCTCTAGTGCGTCCAGCTTCTTCCTTAGCTCGAGAACCTCGGCTCTATCTTTAGCCGGCTTCCTCCTCTCCTTTTTCTTCTCGGTGTCCGTGCTGTAGTACTCGGTGAACTTCATCGCCGTACCAAAGCCGGTCACACGGCCAGCTGACGTCGGCGGCTTTGACTTGTCCCTCCCCTTGTGAACGTTCATCACCCGGTTGAAAGTCGTGTCCCACGGGCCGGCCGGAGGCTCCTGGGACGACGGGCCGGCCTCAGCCTCAATCTCCAACTCAGCCGCCTGCGGACAAAGGAAATAAACGTGAACCCATGTAGAAATCAACGCAAATGGACTTTGAGATATCCGCGGTAATTAAGTTTCTTACCAGCTTTTTCTCGAATTCCAACACATCTTCATAGTCGGTAACGAATTCCCCCGTCCCCGGCTTCAGATAGTAGCGGGACCGAACAAAGTTCCTAACTTGCTCGTCCGTGAATTTATGCCACGGGTTCTCTTTCCCAAGTCTCGCAACCTCGGCATCCTCCTTGTCCCAAACGGGCTTTTTTCCTGCGTAACCGCCGCTTCCCAAATGGTGGTTACCTAAGTTCAGTGCCCGCATGTTCTTCCCCCACTCGGTCCATTTTTCAGCCTCCGGAGATGACAAGGATGCCTTGAATATATCGAAATCGTCTTTCTCGAGGTACGGCTCTTTGGCACTGATCTCCTCCCAGCTAAGACCCTTTTCAAGAATCTTCGCCTTCACCCGGCCTCTCCAGCTTGTCAAGGCGGTGTTCATCTTCGTGATGGCGAAGTTGTCCACCTTTTTGTTTCCATCAGCCGGGAAAATATATCGTTTGTGAAGCTTCTTGAGGAGGTCATTGCGCAAAGCCTCATTCTCCGGATTCCTGAGGTCATACGTGTTGATCGATGCGTTTTCCCGGAGGATGCACCCTAGTTGCATGCCGTACCCTTTTGCGATGTCCCTAGGCTCCAGTGGTTGGCCACTTAAGGAGACCTTAGTGAACGTGTCTGTGATGTTGCCGACCGCTTGCGGTGTCCGGTCCTTCCTCGGCTTCTTAAGCCTCTTAGCAGGCCTCTTAGCAGGCGGGTTACTACCACCACCGCCATCCGTGTGGTCACCACCCCGACATCCGTGCTGGTGGGTTCTCCATCGGTGGTGGTGGCTTCGGCAGACTCTAACTGAAAGTCACCATCGCCGTCACGAGCCAGTTCGGCGGCCTCCGCATCCTCCATCTGCGGGTTCAATTCCCAGAACGATATGTTCTTTTGTCTAGCTTGTTCTTCGACGCTCATGTGCTTCTCAGAAGGGCCGGCCTCGGAGGACATGTTTGCACTACATTAAAAAGAGGCAAAATGTTAGTACAACAAATATAACAAAGCATCACTTAATTTAGTACTAAGATACCCCGGCCCATGCATTAGCCGCAATACCCCATATGTCCTATTTTTAGCAAAGTCATGCTAAATTTCACGAAATTTTTTGGCATGACCTTTGCTAAAAATAGGACATATGGAGTACCCGAATTTGCCGGAACGGAAGTTAATCGACGTTCCGGCAATCTCAAGGGCCTCACGGGGTACCTGCAAACATTTCACAAAAAATATCCACATCTCCGGACGGCATCTCCGGCCGGCATCTCCACGACACGATGGTCGGAGCACAAACAACCATGACACGATGGTCATGGACACATACCCTCATGCACATACATCATCACATCCACATCACATCGTGGGAGAGAGGAACTACCTCGGGTAGGGAAGGGAGGCTCGGGTCCGAGATCGGCGTGGTGGAGGTGCTCCTCGTGGTGCTGCAATAAATTAACAAACCATGATTTAGCATCTACCACACACATTGTCAAAACTTTAGCATCTACCAGCGGAGGTGCTCAGAAGATAACAATAGCATCTACCAGTGGAGGTTTTTTAGCTGATCAGCTTTAAGCTTTCAAATGTACATGTTGAATTAATGAACTCCATATTTGACATTTTAGTTGGTTCAAGCTATTTTTTCATGTAGTTGTCTTCAACTTCCACCTTTTATGTATCTCATGTTAAGAAAAAAGAATATACTGCTGCGCTTAACTGAGATCCGCACCCCCTTTTCTAAAAAAACTTAACTGATTTCGGGTACATCTAACCTGAACCATTTTGTCACATGGTAGCTCCCCCACATCGGTGTTCAGTCATAAAAGGCACAATACAGTGAGATGATTTACAGCCAATAAACTTGGAATGTGACATAAATTAAAGTACATAGCGGTAAAATAAACTTTCCGGATCATAAGCATTACATAAAACTCATCTCCGTAGTACCGGGACAGAATACTACAGAACAACATCTCTAGGAGCAAAAGAAGTAGAAAAAAACGTGATTTTTTCACTGCACGCAGTGTAAAGGCATGCTATTAACAGCAACGTAAACACTTTCAAATGGATGATAGCGAGACA
This sequence comes from Poa pratensis, assembly GCA_947311845.1. Lineage (NCBI taxonomy): Eukaryota > Viridiplantae > Streptophyta > Magnoliopsida > Poales > Poaceae > Poa > Poa pratensis. The sequence goes on from CAMZMU010000073.1 coordinate 37,968,570, forward strand.
CAATGCTGGGGGCTTTGGAAATTTTCTTGAACTGCAACGACTCGACCTGGACCATGAATAGGCCCATATCCGTACTCACGAACAACACATTATTGTACTCAGACTGTACACACACGCGTGATGCTCAGTAGCAGGAAACAAGAGGAACTAGCAGACTGCCCGTGGACTTGTGTCGAACAGGTTGAGTGCAGCTCGGGCGGGGAGGGAGGAGGGAGAGAGGGGGGAAGCATACCTCGGGGAGGGGGGAGGGAGGGGAGTTCGAGGACGGCCGTGACTCGGGCGGAGCGCAGGAGAGGTCGCCGGGCGCGCCGCGGGCGACGACGGCAGAGGCAGCGGCGTGGGCGATGACAGCGCAGAGGAGGTCGCGAGCTTGTGGCGGCGTCGGGCGCAGGGGCAGCCGGGGCAGGGGACGCACGGCGGCGCAGGGATTGGCGTGGCGCCGCAGGGATGGACGCGGCGGCGCGAGCTTGTGGCGGCGTCGGGCGCAGGGGAGGTCGCCGGCGTCGGGCGCGGGAGTTGGAGACTTAGCGAAATTTTGGGGACGAAACTGGGGAAGGAAGAGGCAGCGCGGGGGGGACCACATGTAAGTGGAGGCAAAGAAATTCCGTGGCACATCCGGGTAGGCATGCGCCACAGAATTGTGAGAATTCTGTGCCGCATGCCAGCCTGGATGCGCCACAGAATTTACTTGCCTCCACGATGCCGGCCCCACATGTAAGTCCACGCCCAGAATTTCTGTGGTGCACCATAGGAGGGATGCGCCACAGAAATATAAGATTCTGTGGCGCATCCACTAGGTAGTGCGCCACAGAATTAGGTGCCCTGCAGTGCTAAAAGGACCTGCTGGCTGTCTCAATTTGTTCTGAACTTTTTTTCTTACAAATATTTTTGGTTAAATTTGTTTCAAAAAATACACACAATATGTCTCATACATATTTAGTTCACTGAATACATAACTCTTGCATTGTCTCACACCAAATGTCCCATACATATATATAGCTTGCATTGTCTCACACACACACACAAATTAAATACACCAAAAAAGTATTCTTCATCTCGGTTCCGTGAGCTAGATTCTCTTCTTTCCCTTCTTCGCGGTTGAAAACTTTAGGCCGGTGACCTTGAGATTTCTTCGCGTGAACGGACAACCTTTGGTAGGTAGGGAGGTCTTCCTTCTTTGTGTACTAGTAGTAGGCATGTCGAAGAACTTGTCGAATTCCTCCTCGATCTTTGGCTCGTTGTCCAATTCTTGCTCGATGATGCTCCTCTTGCCCCTCCTCACGACAACACGGCTAGGCTTTGACGGGTCGGTAATGAAGAAGCATTGCTCAACTTGGCTAGCGAGTACCCATGGCTCATTTTTCGCGGAGGCGTTCTTTGATTTGGCATCGGGTATTACCATGGTGGTGAAATACCGGCCTTCTTTGACGACGTCCTTGGCCCATCTTACACGGAACATTGGCACCACCTCTCCACAGTAGTTGAGCTCCCATATGTCCTCAATCCTTCCGAAGTATCTTTTCTTGACAGTAGCCTCCTCATCGCCGTATGATAGCATAGTTACTCCTGAGTTTTGATATTCCGACATCTTGTCCTTTTCCTCGGTGTAGAATCTGTAGCCGTCGATGTCGTACGCCTGATAGGTCTTTACGTTATGCGAGGGACCCCGTGATAAGGAGAATATGAGTTGTTCATCTTCCGTAGATGGCGGTTTCCTCTTTGCTAGCTCCATTTGATTTTGCTTGAACCAACGCGTGAAGCTGGCGTTGTGCTCTCTGGTTACGTCTCCCTTCTTCCTCGGCCGGCCCAGTTTGATGTAATGTTGCTCGAGTAAGCATTTGTGCTGTTCCACCCAAGTTTCGATCAGCTGTAAGTGTTGTAGCGCGACCCGGTGAGCCCTTTCGAAGTCGTCCTTTCGACCCTGCATGCTGACAAAGGTTGAGCTGGCGCCCTCTCGGTGACCATATCCATTGAGCCTGTCGAAGTGTTTCCTCGTGGGCAGACCTACATCCTGGTTCTCGGTGCTTAGATAATTCTGGCAGAAGGAGATGCACTCGTAGGTTAGAAAGCCCTTGGCCATGCTTGCGTCTGGACGGGCCCTGTTGCGAACGTATCCTTTCATGACACCGTTCATCCTTTCGAACGGCATCATGTAGTGCATGAACGTTGGCCCTAGCTGCCTGATGTCATCAACGACATGGAGAAGGAGATGCACGCATATATCAAAGAATGCTGGCGGGAAGTAAATCTCGAGCTCGCATAGTACCAGCTCGATCTCTTCTTGTAGCCTGTCGAGCTGCTTCACCCCGATCGACTTCCTGTTGATGACGTCGACAAAGTTGCAAAGGGCAAGCAGCGTATCACGGACGTGCTCGTCCATTATCCCTCGAATCGCAACGGGAAGTACCTGCGTCAACAGCACGTGACAGTCGTGAGACTTCATCCCGCTAAACCTCTTCTTCGTACCGTCCAGATATCTGCTTATCTGCCCCGCGTAACCATTCGGAAATTTGACTCCTAGAAGACACCTGTAGAATTGCTCGAGCTCCTCCGGACTCATAGTGAAGCACGTAGCGGGAAGCACCACACTGTTCTTCTTTACCCTTTTGCGGCGACCTTGAGTCCCTTCCGTCTGATCATCATCATCATCGTCATCGCTATCGGGGGCCTGAAGTTCTTTCCTGACACCAAGCCATTTCAGATCGTATCTTGCTTTCATCCCATCCTTGGTCTTTTCCGGCATGTTGGAAAGAGTGCCAAGAAGACTCTCGGTGACATTCTTCGTAATGTGCATCATATCGAGGCTATGTGGCGTCTTGAGGACCTTCCAGTAGGGCAAGTTGTGGAAAACAGACCTCGCTTTCCATACACCCAGCAGCGGATCTACCTTCGGTCGTTTCTTTCCCGGCGCGGGGCACTCCTTCCAATTATTCAACAGCTCATCGATTTCTGTGCCGCTCCTCGGGATCGGGGTCCTTCGGGCTCGTCCTTACCATTAAACAGGTCACCGCGTTTCCTCCACGGGTGATCCATGCGAAGCCACCTTCGAGCCCCAGGGTACACGGTTTTCGAAGACCCTGGATTTCTTGGTAGCTGGAGATGCGGGGTTGAGTCCATGCACCTGACACATGCGCAGAATCCGTGGCTTACCTGGGCCGATACATATGAGCAACCAGGATAGTCCTGCACCGTCGTGAGCAGCGCGGCTCTCATGGGGAAATAATCTCCAGTGTAGGCATCCCACGTACGTGCTGGGGTCGCCCACAACGTGGCTAACTCCTCTTCCAACAGCGCGAGATACGTATGTATGTGGACACCTGCTTGTTTCGGCCCCTGAATGAGAAGACTCATGTGTATATACCTTTGCTTCGTGCACAACCACGGGGGAAGGTTGTAAGGCCATACAAACACGGGCCAGGTGCTATGCGTGCTACTCTGGTTGCCGAACGGATTGAGTCCATCGGTGCTCATACCGAGCCTGACGTTCCTTGCGTCGCCTCCGAAATTTCCGACGGCGTCCAACTCTTGCCACTGGCTAGCGTCTGCAGGGTGTGTAAGGATCCTGCCCTTCTCCGGATCTTCTTCAGGCTTCTCCCTTTCCGCGTGCCATTGCATGAGCTTTGCTTCCTTAGGGTCCACGAAGTACCGCTGCAGACGGGGAGTGATAGGAAAGTACCATACCACTTTGTGAGGACCTTTCTTCCCACGGCTCTTGTACCGTCCTTGGCCGCACACCGGACATGTGGTTCTGTCCTCGTACTCGCCCCGATAAATTGCGCAATCATTGATGCAGGCGTGGTATTTAACGTGCGGTAGGTCAAGAGGGCACACGACTTTCTTGGCCTCCTCGATACTAGTTGGCAATGTGTTCCCCTCGGGAAGACGCTCGTGGAAGAATTTCATGTTCTTGTTGAAGCTCACGTCGGTCCATTTGTTTCCTGACTTCATCTCCAGAGCATCAAGCGTTACTTGCAAGCGCGTATCCTGTGGCCGGCACCCTGGATACAACGGAGTCTTCCCGTCTATCTCCATTTGCGCCAGCTTGGCTTTCTCTCTAACGGTCCTCGCCTGCTTAAGGAGCAGTTCTTGAACATGAGACTCCATCAAGGCCGACATTAGCGAGCTCTGCGGCGTGTTCGCGTCTTCTCCACCACCATCTACTCCTTCATCATGACCATTTCCGTCGGCATCTCCTTCGTCACGATCATCATGCCCGCCCTCGTCTTCAGGCGCAACATTTGCTGTCGGCGCTTCATTGAAGCCTTCCATGAAACCGCGCCTGAGCAGGTGTTCCTCCAATAGTCCGGAATCAGGGTCGATCCATCTCACAAATTTGCAACTTCTACACGGACATCGTATGTGGCGCTTGTTGCACCGAATCATTTCCGCCTTCGCTTCTTCCTTGTAGTTGTTGATTCGACTGGAGCTCATCTTCATGACCATGGTCGCCTACACGGTATACATATAGAGTATGTGTTATTAAGTCGGAAATGTTCGACGAAAAAATTCGGCATGACTTCCCCTAGAAGTAGGACATATGTGGTGCAAAAATTTACCGAAATGGAAATGAATCAACATTTCGGCAAACATCCATGCACCACGCCGGCGCAAGCAACAACACACAAGTTTCATGCATAGATCCGTTCAACAAATAGTTTGCTTCATGCAAACCACACACACAATCGCCCGCCGACAAGTTTCTCATGCCTTTAACAAACACCCATCCAACAATACCCACCTAGTAGATCTAGATCCGTTCCCGAGACGTGACCGTGATCGATGAGAGAGAGTGTGTGGTGATGGAGGGAAAATAGTGGACAAAAAGAGAGGAGGAGAATATATATGGAGGCTTTCCCCAAGCCCTCACCAATTCTATGTCAAACAAAGTAAGTTTAACAACAAATAATGGATAATAGGATGGTCAAAATGCCATGGGAGAGAGGAGGAGCTCGAGCTAGATGCATGGGGGGGGGGAATGAAGAAGGTCACATGGGGAAAGTGGGTGCTGCCACCTTTTTGTGGATCTGGGCCAACATTCTGTGGCGCACGCATCTCGGTGCGCCACAGAATGTCAACTTTCTGTGGCGCACCTGTTGGGTGCGCCACAGAAATCCAATATTCTGTGGCGCATGGCATGGTGCGCCACAGAATATGAACTTTCTGTGGCGCACTGGGCCACGTGCGCCACAGAATCTCCCCAGATGGACCTGGCCCAATAATTGGAACGTGGGACCCACGCTATTTCTGTGGCGCACGGGTGGGCATGCGCCACAGAAATATGAGATTCTGTGGCGCATTCGCTTCCATGCGCCACAGAACCACAGAATGTCCGATTTCTGTGGCGCATGTCTGTCAGATGCGCCACAGAAAGGCCAAAATTTTTGTGGCGCACCTCTTCCATGCGCCACAGAAATTTTCTGTGGCGCACCAATTAAGGGTGCGCCACAGAATGCCAACCCACCTATAACCCTTTTCCTAGTAGTGTCATATGTGAACCTAAGCAGCTAGACCATCTGACAGCAATTGCAATCGCTATTGACTACATCTGTATTGGTACAAACCTTGTAATTTCGTCTGACGAGCGGCGGAGGCAGCAGAGATAGGTTGAGTACAAGTCAGCGGGGCAGCGTGGGCGGCAGTTCAACCGTTTACGCTAATCCAATTCGGATGGCGGCGAGGTCGTAGTGGCGGATTGGTCGGTCGCGCAGGGCCGATACGGCGGCGACGTCGTCTGAGGGCAGCGGAAATAGGGCGGCGGCGTCGTGTGGGGGCAGGGCAGTTTGGAGGAGACCTGGCGGAGCTACGTAGCCCTTTTGCTGGGCCCATGCCCCACCCCCAGATTGGGCCTAAAGATTGTACAATTTGTCTTCACAGCCCATCTGCCTTGTGAATAATATGTTCTTCCCTTGTCAATAACGTTCAAGTATTATAAATGACATATTAACTTTTAATAATTTCCATTTCTAATTAAATTTATTCATTTCTATATTTGTAAGTGCATTGTTGTATTGATATTCAAGAAACAATCATTGCAACGAAAAGATTAAATAATCATGGGCATATTTTTGTGCGATGCAGTTATGTTTCTTCGCGCGCTTATTTATCCGATTATTTTTGTCCGTTTCCGGTCCAATGATCTTACAGTACGGAATGAATTGTCCATCAAAAATTGACAATACTCATTGAGCATGCGTGGTTTGCCCCTAATTCACATTTATAGAATCCATATTATTCAATAAACAAGCAATTAAAGCAAAAAGGGAAAAGCTCGGCATAGAAAAGAAAATGCCATCACGCAAGTAGTAAATCTCAAAAACATAACGTAGTAATTCATCTAGAATTCGATGCAGATTGTGAAGATTGTGATGCAGGCGGTGTCGCCCTGGTTGTAGTAGTCTGCCAACCAAGACATTCGCATCAGATCATGAACACATGGATGACTGTAATTATCGTAGGGGCAACAGTGATGTGCTTGAGTACATTGATCACCAAAACCCTTTGCATTGATGTGCTTCAGTGCATTGATCACCAAAACCGTGTGACGTCTGCATCTACAACGAAGATTATTGGTCTTCTCTATTTTTTCAGTGGCAATTTGACGTTTTGTAGACATTACTAACAGCTAATTAGATGCATGACATAATTGTTCAGGGGCATTACATGTTTTCACCCCTACTTTGAAGGTTCTAGGCCTTTTGGAAAATTATCTGACTATGGTATCATATTTGGGCACACTTACATTAGCTGCACACTCACAAAAAAGTTTGTAGCCTCACATTGCTCCCTAATAGGCCACGGTCGTCGACGAGCGGCCCATGATCAAGCCACACAGCAGTAAGTGAGTGCATAGGGTGGGTGCAACAAGGTATAAAACCATGGTTTCAGTACCGTTTAACAATCTCATTCAGAAACAAATTAAGTTACCTATCTCATGTCTACAATTCATAAGTAGTGGTTCAATTTCATGTCAGTCATTCTTGCATCTTCCAGTGCCTCCATTTGTTCCTTCCATCCTAATCATCAAACACAAAAATTACAGTAATATTGCTTTCAAATATTGCTTCCAAATATTAATTTCAAACTTATTTATTTTTTCTTAATTAAAAAAACCAGTCAACAAATAATTACGTTCCCACCAATGTAGTTTTGGCCAAAAATTCAAAAACCTCCCGCTAAAAGGCCCGTACGTAGAGTCTCTGCGAATTTTTTTGTTCCCACCAAAACCGAAAAGCATGCTTTTAACGTTCCCGCTAAACTCTCTTCATAACTACCCAGGACCCCCAACCTAAACACAATCACCGCGGCGAGTTTGTTCGCCATCGGATCTGAGCTCCCTCATCGTCCTCACGGCGACATGACGACGTCGTCACCGGAGTCAACGGAATGCCAATTCTCTCAGGTTATTCCTTAGTCATCTACTTCTCGTCCGCAAAGATGTGCAGCGTTTTTCCTACCCTAGAATTACATGCTGCCGGCGGCGATCCTTGCCACGTTAGGCGTCGCCGCCGCTGCGCGGTTTGGCAAGATCGGAGCGGCGTGGGGTAGTTCTCCTTGGTCGGCTACCCGCCCGTATCAGTGATCTCGCCTTTTCTTTTCTGTTCTCTAAATTGGTTTTTCTGATATGTTCTTCTTTTTGTTCTTCTCTGATCTTCCTCTGCTCCAAGCGTAAATCTGTGTATGAACGTCACCTGGTCGATCATAGGTCTATCTGGAGTTCATGTGTGCTTTGAGTTTGTCGTGCTGTGCACCATGGGAGACTCGTTATCAATGAGAAAAATGCCTCTGTCAATTTTCAGCATGTTGTTCCTCTGTTGATCATTTGCGAACATGTTTTTCTTATCGTGTATCGAACTGAGAATTAATGATAAATGCATACTTCATTTTACAAACTATTCATAAAATTTACATAGCCATGTAACTATTCTTTTATTTCAGATCTGCGAATTGACTGATTATTTTGGTGCTCATTTTTTACTTCTATCTAACTGTAGACGCGCGAGGACATTTGGTTACTTAACCTGTACTACGAAGATGAGGATAAAAAACAGAAAGTTCTGGAAGCAACAATCGAGAGGACTGACATCTGCTATATGGAATTGATCAGTTTGATTGAAAGTGCTGGCTTCTGTGCCGGGCGTCATTACCTCTACTGCAGGGTAAAAACTGCCGATGGCAGAGGAAAACTTGTTCCCATCGAGCATGGACCTGAAGTGGAGAAATTGGTATCCCTGCACAATAATGAGAAGATGATCAACCTGTGTGTGTTTAGGGAGAAGCCCAGCGTTGATATTGCAATACAAGGGTCTCATCTTGATGATGAAAGTGGATCCACCAGAAACAAGCGATACACTATCTCAGGTTATCCTTTCATCCCAAATCTCGAACGCACAACACCTACAATACAGACTTTAATACATATTTTCCCGGTCACATTTTAATGCATGCTTTAACTAATCAATAATTTGATGAACATGCAGTTAGGGATGCAACAGCTGAGGATCAAGATTCAAACGAAACAGAAGATACAGATTTCTCCCTTACCAATGGTACACAAGTACATTAATTCTTAATCAGGTTTCTGAATTGTGCACATTGCTAATGCTTTGTCCATTTATTGTTTACATGTTCAGTAAAAAAAGGATCTGTTACAAGGACAAGGGTTGAAATTTTACAAGCTTACAAAAGAAAACATGGAAAACGTAGATCTGGTAATTTATTTTTGACATTTAAGCTTTCTCTAACATTTGCTATATAATGCAGAAAAACTTGATTGTTGATTCAGTACAAATGTTAACCCTGATACAGGAACTGTAGACCAATCTAACACTGTAGTGTCTGAAACTGACATGTGTGCCCTTACTGAATGGCCTTCCCATGCTCGCCGCTACCGCCCGCAGCTAGAGGACGGTACAAGCTTTTTTTTTACATTTATGTCCTCATTTCTTAAATTTACTACACAGTAAATTGTTTCTTTGTGTATGTTTTGGGCTGTAGGCGCTGACGGACCCAAGAAGAAAGGGCGAGGTGTAGTAAAAGGAATAAAAGCATCTAAGAAGCGTCATGCCAATGGATCTGGAAAGCTAAATATTGCATTCTCTGATAAATTGGGTGGTGCAGTAGGAATGAACTACCGTTCATTCAAGGATGACGTGGTTATCTTAATGAAAAGAAGGTTACCAATTATTGGAGTGAGGAGGTGGTCAGACATTCACCCTGACATCCATCGACTCATAGTTGATGATATGTTGGTGAGTACAACCTTTCTCACATGTGTTGTCTTATTTTTTCGTCCATAATGAACTACTAAAGTCTATCCGTTTGTTGTACGCATTTCAGGACATATATGATTTGGAAGATACACCACAAACAGCAAAAAAAATTCTAAAAATTGCGAAAGAGCGATACAGAGGCTGGCGAGCATCTCTAAGCTGCACTTACAAGGCATACAAAACAGATGATGCTAGAATGTCAAATATACCGGAAGATTTACAACCGGAAGAGTGGAAATGGCTGATTGAGTACTTTGGCACTGATCAGAAATTCCAGGTTATTTCTATGCTCACAGTTTGTGAATTTTGTACTATCATGAAATGGCTTGTCTGACTCGTTTTTTTTATCACTGAATGTGTAGCAACTCAGCCAAAAGAACTCGGATAACCGTAAGAAACTCAAGATAAAACACAGAGCTGGATCAAAATCGTACTCTCAACATAGTTTTGAGAATGTATGTGCCTACTCACTATGCATGCTTCGCTGCTCACTGTGTTTTAATGTTTGTAGCATCTAATTGTTGCACTACTTGCAGGAAATTCGGAAACTGGAGAAGAGCCAGACTGTATTGCTCTCTGGGAAATCACCCACGCCAACAATGGAACATGGACTACCGAAGAGTCCAAGAAAGTTTACGTGAGTATACTGACTTAGATGCTATTCTCAAAACATATTTATTGTTGTTCATCGTGGATGTTTCTTCATCTGATGGGAGTGTTTTTTTCGTAATTAGGACAAAGCATGTGAAGACATTCAAAACAGAGCAAAGGAATCTGAAGTTCCAGTTTCAGTTGAACAAAGAATCAATATTTTCCAGACTGCGTATAAAAAATCGTAGCTTGCAAGTCAGCGCAGCCTCGTGGGTTCGGATACATGGCCAAACTGCCAACTAGTTCTGAAAGGATTAAGTTCCAGGTTGAAGAGCAAGCTCGTGCTACGGTAGAGACCCAAAAAATAAACTCTGAGCTCAGCCAGCAGGTCACTGAATTACAACAGAAGTTACAAGCTGAACGTGCTAGCATGGACGAGAGGATTAATTTAGAGCGTGCTGAGAGGGAAAACCTTGAGGAGAGGTTACAGGAAGAGCGTGCTGAAAGGGAAAGAATGATGGAATTGGAGAGAACCTCAAGACAGGAATTTGAGGCAAACTTGATGGCACAGTTTAACTCACAGTTTCAGTCAAAGTTTCAAGAGTTCTCCCAACAGATGGAAAAACAGAAGTTGCAAACACTTCAGGTGATGATAGTCATACGCTTGCAAACTCGTAAGATTCAGTTGTTTACTTGCATTGCTAACAGTGCACTTCGTTTTTGCAGATGTTTAAGAAGTCAAACCAGAAAGAAAGTATTAGTCCAAACCTGCAAACACCACTTTCACAGAGCCCTGCTAAGAAAATATTTCCTCCGCACACCACGCTACAGGGTTCTCGAATGTATAAAGCAATGGTAAGTCACAAACTTGTACAAATCGGTATTAGTACGTACTGTTTTTGCTTCACCCACACTATAGCCTTGCTGCACCTGCTTCTTATGTTTCACTATGTGTTGTTTCTTCGTTGTCTTACAACTACTGTTTTTTCTTCACCCACACTATAGCCTTGCTGCACCTGCTTCTTATGTTTCACCATGTATTGTTGCTGTGTTGACTCACAACTTAATCAAACAACAGATATGTGCTAGTTAGGATGGAAATGGACATGAACTAAACTTTTTTTTATTTTGATTGCAGGATGGGAAATGATAATGGAAAAAATTAAATAGCTGCACTGGATTCTACATCAAGTACATTAGGATACCTACGATATTTTTGAGTTTCATTTGATCCATATTGTATGAGAATTATGATTTGTATGAATTATAAATAGCTATGAGAATTATGATTTGTATGAATATACATATTGTACGTACGGTTTTGAATATTTTAATTCAATGCCCGTATTTTTGTTTCCCTTTTTTTCTTTTTTTTTTAATGTGGCAATAGGTAATTACCACGGTAAATGTAGTGTTGCGTCAAGCCTCAGTCGCCACGACTACCTGTTTTGTTCACATGTTGTGATAACTGCTTGGCGCCACAAATAAAAGTTTTGTTGAAATAGACTTTCGCCACCAACTGTGGAGATTGTCGCAATACTTTTTCTCCACAAACATTTTGGCCGTTGCTTTAGCTATTTCGCGCCACCAAACTAAAATTTGTTGAAATAGACAATCGCCACGAATAGTTTAAATTGTCGCACTTGTTTCTAGCTACTAATATTTAGGCCGTTGGATTACTACTTGTCGCCACCAAATAATATTTGTTGGAATAAAGCATCGCCACGAAAAGTTTGCACGTAGCGACTACTATTTGGCGCCACCAAAATAATTTGTGTTGAAATAGAGTATCGCCACGGAAATTTTTCATTGTCGCAGTAGTTTGTCGCTTCAAATTTTTTGGACGTGGCGATAACCAGAGAACTCGTGTTACCACGATTGAATTGTTTGTGGCAAATCGTTTTTTCCACGCGTATAAGGTTTGTTGACATAGTTTCTTGCCACAAAATTGGACGTGGCAAATAAACTGGACTATTCCAACGAAAGAGCAGGCGCAACGGAACACGCGCCGTTGCCACAGTGGTCACTCGCCACGGTTCGGCATTTGTTGCACTAGAGTTATACCCACGAAAAACATAGGTTGCATTAGGTGAGTTTTGCAACGGAAAAACGAGTGGCAATTGCCCGAATAAATGGATGCAAAAGGCCAATTTTGTAGCCATGAAAATCATTCCGCGGAGACAGCCTAATTCCACGCGTTTAGTCGCAACGACGCCCAACGAACGACGTTTGGATGCAACAGGTACCAATTACGACGATTTGGCACTTGTTTCAATGATTTTGTTCGTGGCAATAGACCGGATTTCTTGTAGTGATTGGACGAGAGAGAGAGCAATGCATGCTTGTGAACATGCATTCACAGGCCCGGACAAAGCCTGTTCGCTGCTGCCCCTGCGGGCGATGACGAGTGCACTCAGACGAGATGCTCTATTCAAATTCAAAAAGTTTTAGATTTTCAGGCCAAAGACAGGAGGTACTCCATGATAATCATGCATGGTGCGAGGAGTGTGTGGCTCCAAGAGCACAGAGCTGGGTTACACTACTTACCTGCGCAACGGATCCACTCTCTCTCGCAAGCTCACTTCACCTTGACACTCCAGCTAGCTGGCCTCATCGATCTACGGCAATCCTCTCCAAATCGCAGTAAGCATCGCCCATGCATGGCCACGGTCGTCCACCCCGCGTTAGGATGACTCCAACGGGTCCAAACGGACGCCGCGTTTTGTCCGCATTTTGTTCATTTTGGTCAGCCAACGGATAGGTGCGTGGCATTGCACCCAACGGCCCCGACGCATCACAAAAAGTTTTTTTCCTCGATTTTGTTACCAGGCTATATATGGGCCTTTTTCTCTGATAAGTAGGAGGGTGGGTCAGAAACAGTTTTTTTACATATATAAAACTAAAACAGAAATATTAAAAAGCTAAATAAAATGCCCGTGGCGGGCTTCTACTCGTCGCTCGCGGAGAGGACGATGTACTCCGATGTCTTCCAAAGGTACGCCGGTGAAACGCCAGCTGGCGGCGTCGGCGGTTGTTCCTGCTCCTGGTCGGGGAGTGGTCACGCCCACTGGACCGTCCAGCTGCCGCCATTCTAGCTCCTGTTCTGGCCGGGCAGGCCTTCGAGGAGGGGAGGCGCCCGCGGAAAGTCCTGCTCCACCTCTATGGCCTCCCACCATGGATCTGGCTCCTACTTCACCTCCATGGCCGCCTGCTGCTGCCTGGCCACCGCTTCCATCCCCAGATCCTAGCGCTGCTGCTCATCCTCAATTTCGAAGCTCTTGGACTCCTCGAGGGCCAGCGCTAGGTCGGGGTCCTCCTCCTCCTCATCCTCCTCCTGCTTCACCGGCGGCGGGGGAGGCGGTGCTGAGCCATGGCTCAGTCGGAAGTGGGGCGGCGGTGACGACGAGCGGCCAGCTGGCGGCATGGGAGCCAGCACGAACAGGGACTGGCGCTGTAGACTGTGCTCGTCGCGGAACCAAGTGTCCCAGTTCCGCGAGTTGGCCGCGAATGCTGGGTTACGCCGGTACTCCGGTGGGAGTCACGCGCGACGCGCTTGATCTTCCTTGTCCCTGCGCGGCCGCTGGTCGGGACCGCCGGTACCTGTTGGGTTGCGCAACGGAAATTTAAAATTTTCGTCCAACATGCTACACAAGGCTCCAAGATCTATACTATGAAGATACACGCGAATACGAAGATCCGAAGATCTAGATGGAATATGTTACCAACACCGAAGTCGCGGAAGAAGTGTTGATGACGTAGTCAATGTAGCCCGTTGCCGATGTCGATGTCGATGACGTACTCGATGTAGCTTGTCGCTGATTCTCTCAACCAAGCCTAGTAGAGAGTTTACACCGTCTTCTCCTTGCTTGATCTCCTTGGTCTACCAGAGTGAGGGTCAGACGTCTCACCCCTCTGAGAGCTCGCACGCGTACGCCGAGAGAGGTTAGCAGGGCTTCGCCGTCCAAGTTTGAAACACTACTGCCGTATATGAAGGTGGAGATCTCAACACATGAGAAGGAGAAAGAGAGAGATTAGATCTAGTCTAATCGGAGAAGATCCCTCTAAACTTGAGAGGTTCCCTCTAATCTAACTAGAAGAGATCTAAACTTGTGTGTCTATTGTGTATCTGCAAATAGGAGGGGGTGAGTGTTTATATAGGTGGCTAAGGGGTGGAGGGACTTGGGGAAGGGGAAAGACCCCGACCCCAATTCGGTTTGGGAGGGGAGTTGGAGTTGGACTCCAACTCGCCTCCCCCCTCCTTCCATGCACCGCCCCAAGTGGGGCCCTGCCGCCGCACCACCCCGGGTGGGGCCCACCGCCGCACCGACCCTAGGTGGGGCCCACCCGGCCGGCTGGCCCATGCGACCACCGCCGCCGCCGCCGGTGGCCTCCGCCCATGGGCGAACTGCCCCCCTTTCCGCACGGCTCGGCCCACACCACCACTTTGTGGTGGTGCGACTGCTATGTGGGCCCCTAGGGCCCATGTAGCAGCCACCTTTTATTGGCCTTTTATTTTTAATAATTTTCCAATAATTATTTATCAATTAAATAAACTAATATTTAATCAAATAAATATTATGTCTAATTAATTCTTTTTTGAATATTTCCTTTTACAGAATATTCCCCAAATTAATTACTCATCATATAAAACACTTTTACATGATCCGCGACACCTAGTGTCCGCAGACAAAATATTCCGGACAAATATTTCCATCTACATAAACACCTTCAGAATAAATCCGACAATGATAGTAACTTCTATCATTCCGAGACATCCAATGTCTGCCTTTATAATCTCTCTGATATATATACAAATATATCTATCACGCAGATACCATTCCGGTGATACTTTCTCACTATGTTCTAGACCAACCAATATACACACAACTAACCAATCCTAGTTTAAGCGTGTCCACCCTACAGGTTCGATAACATGTAGCTATAATTAGATGTGCTCATCTAATCACCGACGAGGGTCGGATTCGAGGACAACCTGAATATCTCTGCTACCGTTATGCAAAGACATTCTGTTGAACATGTTGATTAATTACTAATACATCATTCCCATTACTCGCAATACCTGAACTTTACCCGAGATATAGATCCGTCGATGTTGCCGTGAATCTTTCCTGATTCACTACATCTTTGTCTATCTCGTTAACTGGCAAGTTCCCTTTACTCGTTCCCGTATTACGATATCCCACACGTTGTAACTTCACCATGCATTGTCTACAGAACATAATGGATACCTCTCATACCGAGTGGGCCCATGATGTATCTCTCTTTTGACAGAAGAGTAATCTACCAACTCAGAACATTAAGATTGTGCACACCTTCGTAACCACCCAGTAACTGTCGTTATGATCACCCAGTGACGGCCGTGATGGTTGACAGCACCAAAGTAATTCCTCTAGTATACACAACCCTAATAACCTCATGGTTCAAGGACATGTTGTATAATAATCTTTCTGAGATAAGCTAAGGACAAAACAAACGGAATCTCTTAGCATACCAAAACTTGGGTCTACCTAGCCATATTGTTCTCCAACAATATGCCACTCATTGACGCTGACATATACAATGTCCATAACCATGAAAGCGTGATCATCAAGCATTCAACAAATTAGTCTGTAGATAAGACTAGGGTAACTTTTACTATTCATGTTTTCTACACGTGTGTATGAGCTTTCTCCTAACTAACGTATTAAGAAATCATAGCAGTTATAGCATAGTAAACACGAAACATAATTAATGAATCAGATGTATAAATACATTGCCTTTTGGGAATACATCCAACAGTCTCCCACTTGCACAACTAGCAATATCTAGTTTACACAAGTTTAACATCTGAGGAGATGTTTGGTGTTTTTCTCATGCTCACCCTTGTGGTGCGACTCTTGTCTTTAGTCCTAATTTGGACAACGTGAACTTTTATTATTTCTATGCGGGAACAAAACTCTTTCCTTGCATAGCCTTTATTGATCATATGATCACTCTTGTAGCTCTGGTCGTACAAGGTGAAACCTTGGCTCTTTGACTAAGAACACAATTCCATTGTTTTCACAACTTGTTGTTTCTTTTGCAAAGATCCACACCTAGTTCATCTAATGAACCGATAACCCCTTTTGGAAGTTTCTAGAACTCCCACTCACTTTGCACTTCCTATAGTTTTCGTAATGTAACCCAATGTTTTAAACATTTCCTGATGTACCGATTTTCAAGGAAACTCCGTTATCCGGCCACCTTGGCTTATCTTTATACTTCTCTCATAAGATTTTCCAATGTAACTCTTACATTTTGAGTTGTTCTCCCTTTTGAAGTAACTTGTTCAAAATACACCATTTGGAGAATACTCTATTTTAATTGGAGTCAATTGAATTTCTGTTACAAAATTCAACATGTCAAAAATTAATTTTAATTATTCCTATGTGATCTCAAAATTGCACTAGCCAAGAAATTCTCTTTATGATCACAATTATAAAATCAATTGATCATGCTCACCATCGTTTTTCAACAGCCATGGATCTTGCACATGAATTTCTCTATCTTTATGAGAATATAAATTCTCCCATGTATGAACCAAGTTCAAAACATCCTAGTGAAATTTTTGCAACATAATATTACACCACTATTAGGATACCTCCCAATACGGCTAATAATATGTTCCATATGTATATATCATCAAAAAACTTTTAATGACATACTACACAATCAAATAAAATAATTATCTATGAAGTCACTCAATAACTGAATAACTCACTTAAGCTCCCACTATTTTCTTTGAAACTATGACCTACGATTTCCTTTATGAAGCTTTTAAACAAAGTTTAATTCGTCTCATCCTTAATTATCCAATCTTTTAAAATCATCCTTCTTTATTTGTCATAGACAAATAACTTGATTAATAGTTCCATACTGAATTAATAAGACCCTCGAGCTGTACTTACTACACTTCCTCGATCAAAATTTTCCTATAAAGGAATATTTCTTATCAATATCTCATATAGATCAAACCAGTAATTCATTTTCCGGATCATCAAAACTGTACTACAGATCCTTAGATCTTTTGTAGTCAACTCTTGAATTTGTCAGAATGCAATTCATGACTAAACAAGTTTTGAGATCTTCCTTAAGTCTAGCAAAAGGAATTATTAATGACTTACTTGTCATTATCGGATAAAATCTTTAGCACCTTTTTCTTATTATTTTATCTTAGCATTCATGATATGCTCCTTGGTTAAGTGATTTTTCTTGACAAGAAGTCATACACATTGTAATGACTCTCGGTATTATTCTAAAAGAATTGTCAATTGGAATTGCTTCCGCTTGCACAACTTCTGATAACTGTTTCCAAAGATTCAATAATCTTTTTAAGAATCACCACCCTCCCACGGAATTCTTAGAGGTCCGAAATTCCTCAAGAATCGCATCTATCTTAGTAACAAAACATTGTCACTTAAGTGGTGGTTTATAAGAGGACTTCCAATTAAAAAATTGGAATAACCTACAAAGTAA
Source organism: Poa pratensis (assembly GCA_947311845.1). Taxonomy (NCBI): domain Eukaryota; kingdom Viridiplantae; phylum Streptophyta; class Magnoliopsida; order Poales; family Poaceae; genus Poa; species Poa pratensis. The sequence goes on from CAMZMU010000073.1 coordinate 37,985,945, forward strand.
TTTATTTATCTTTCAACCTTTAGGACCGAATTTCATTTTTCAGAAAATTCAAGTCCTAAAACTTTGGGTCCCACATTCGTTTATCTTTCAAAACTATGACACAAACGAAAGACAAATATTTTTTCCTAAGTCCTTTTAATCTTTAGAACCGAATTCATCTTTCAGAATTACAAGGTATCCAAGATCTTTCACCACCCTTTTAGTCTCTCTTTCAAGACAACGTCGCAAAATTTAAAGACAAATAACTTTGCTAAAACTAATCAACCAATTCTAATATGAGTATCCTTGGAGTACTATTTTACATACGAAGATTCTTAGCAATGACTTGTTCGAATTTAATCAAAGTCCATGAATTGATTCTACTTCAACTCATCATATCACTAAGACAATATTTCCAAATAAACTTTTGTGAAGTTTCAAGATATCATAATTGACTATCTTTCAACTTATCTGTTATTGACTCACTATGTGCCCTTATACTTAATGAATTCAAACTTCAAAGAATAATGTAATTCATCAAGTCTTTCACTTGTTTCACATAACAATATCTCAAATTTCCTTCCATCATGCATATGATGCATTTGAGATGATAGTGCCACACGAAGGTGGTGTCAACTTAATCACAAAACATTTTAGAACAAAATGATATTTCAATAATTAAAAAGATTTGTAAATTGATCATCCACGAAGGGATTAATCTAAATATTCTTACGATAAACGGGATGAACTTATCCCACTAATCCACAAGAGTATTACGTCGCTAAGATTGCGACCTTATTACAAAAAACTGGGCCGAATGATGGGGGATGCCCAACCGGGTAGGCCCAGGACCACGAGTCGGACTACAAGACCGGGTGGCCCAGAGCCCACTCGGAGGTCATCTTCCAGGATACCAGGTTCCCATTGAACCCGGCAGGCCGGCTCGGGGAAGGCGGCAAGCTGATCTTTCCGAATCAGATAACGATCTGTGTATCCCGAAGAGTGCGCTCCACGAGGTCACACTTGTAGCAAGTTAGCTAGCGCCGCCTAGGGCTCCCGTCATTTCCCTATAAACCCTAGTCGACTCCCTATATAAAGCCGGCTAGGCGCAACCCTAGGGGCAGACTCATCTCATTCCACCGCCTCTGGAGCATCCTTATGCTCTGGTGCGCACACCATTGTACACCCCATCAAGATCCAAATACATACAAGCAGGAGTAGGTCTTTACCTCATACAGAGGGGCCGAACCTGGGTAAACTCTGCGTGTGCTACCTCTCCGTGGATCCTAAATCGCCTGGCTCACACCCGAGTTAAGCCACCCCCATGGCATCTGCTGTGACTTCCCCACGACAGTTGGCGCCCACCGTGGGACCAGCGATCGCTGGAATTTACTTCACGGAGAGTCCGCTACCTGGCACTGGCGTCGAGTTCAGGCCGGCCATGCTTGGCCGTGACGACATCGTCAGCGGCACCTACTTCGAGTACGACGACATCAGCTACGTCGCTGACCCGCACACTTGGGGCGCACCTTCATTCGCCTCAATCACCCACTCGATAGTCATCCCTTTAGGGACGGCTGTCACCGCCTACGTCGGCTTCTGCGGCTCTGCAGAGGAGGGCGTCGCCGATGACTGCAGCGACGACGATGCCATCCCCTGGCCCGAGATGGTCGACGACGTCGCCATCAATGCCATGCTCACCGATCCAACGGCGAGGCCGGCAAAAACCGTCCAGATCTCGGATGACACTGATGACGCCGGGTCGATCCTGCCCGTCCTCGACTATGAATCGGAGGCTGAACTGATCTGGCCTCCGATGACTCGGCAACCCCGGCCGTCATCTACATGGCTAGTGGAGCGTCTAACGCTACCGCCAGCGACTCCGACGCGTAGAAGCATGCGCGTGAGAATGCGCAGTGCGAGCAGGCGCGGCGCGAGCAAGCACAATGCAACAAGGCATGCCGCGACCAAGAAGCGCGCGACTCCCTCACCGCGCTGCGGGGCCAAGCGGGCCAATCAAATGACTCGCTCGAAGACCCAATCACTCCGGTGAACACCGTCAACCAGGCGCCTCAGCTCGAGGAGTTGTGCCGAAAGATGGCTCGCCAGATGGAGGAGATCCGCAAGAAAGAGTAGGCCATCGATGCCCAGATGACTGCTCTTTCTGCGATCACAACATACCACAAGAGTCGCAAATCGCGGCTCCCGACTGGTGCAACCACTCGCGCGCTCGACGACGACTTCGCGCGCGAGACCGAGCTGCAGAGGCAGCGTGTTGAGTGCCACAGGTCTCAACCTCCACAGCAGCGGCAGACGATGCCGCCTCCCGTGCCACGCCCTTCACCTCCGCCTCGGACGCAGCCATCGGCGTAGCCGCGTCTGCAGGCGCAGAACGAGGATGAAGGCGACCTCGCAGTCTTCGGTACGCCCGTCGACTGCATGACCGCTGCGGCCTCTCTCTTCAAGAGGCTGCAAGTCAAAGACAACCCCTTCTGGAACAAGGGGCGCAGGCTGGTAGAGAAGGCGCTGGAGCTTCAGGAGAACATGTCACAATCTGACGGCAAGCTCTACTCCAGGCAGCGTGGTAGCGAGCGAGCGGCTTCGACACCACATCGGAGCCAAGGGAACAGAGCTTCCCCGAGGCACGACGCTGCCCCGCTGCCGCCACGACGAGCCGGCGGTGTCGAGCAACATGGTAGCTGGAGGCAACCCGCCTCGGCTCGTCCGGAACGATGCTCGGCACACCATCAACAACAACCAGGCTCAGGCGCGCTCCAACCACTCCGCGTCAGATCTACGCCTCCAACTCAACGACAGGCGTGCCGAGGCGGCATGCAACGACGATGACGACGTCAGCCCGAAGTGCTTCGGACCCGCCATCCGTGGCGAGCGTTTCCCTAGCAGCTTCAAAGGGCCAAGGGAGGCGCCCAAGTACAACGCCACCATGAGCCCGGAGACCTGGGTCCAGGACTACTTGGCCGCCATGAGCATCCAGAGCGTCTCCTCGCTCTGTTGTGCGCGTTACTTTCCTCTCATGCTGGAGGGAACGGCTCGCACATGGCTGAACAACCTCCCCACGAACAATATCAATTCCTGGGGCGAGTTGAAGAGCCTCTTCATCACCAACTTCGAGGGGACGTGCAAGCGCCCGGCTACGGTCGAGGACCTAAAGCGCTGCGTCCAGAAGGAGGGCGAGTCCACCAGGAAGTGGTATCGCCGAGTTGCCGACCTCATCAACTCGGCAGAACACGTCAGCGTCGACACGCGCATTCTCACCTTGAGGATAACACCATGTTCGAGTCGCTCAAGCAGAAGCTGAGGCGCTCCCACAAGGGCGACATGACGATGGGTCAGCTACTCGCCATCGTGCACAAGTACGCCGAGTCCGATGTCACCAAGGACGACTCCGACGAGGAGGACGACGACAAGAAGGGTGGCAAGAACAAGGGCAAGGCCAACAAGCACTCCAGCGCTCATAAGCGCAAGGGCGACAACGGCTCCGACCTCGTCGCCGCTACGACTATGGGAGGCCGTGGCTTCAAGAGCCAACGCGGCAATTTCCCGCGGAAGAAGCTCACCGCCACCGAGATCCTGGCAATGCCGTGTAGGTACCATAGCCTACCCGGCAAGCCGGCCGCCCACACGACTGACGACTGCAGCTGGACTGCCGAGATCGTCACACTAATAGGAAACTAGCTATAGATGGAATTGACTTCCGTGGCACATGTAAAAGTGCGTGCGCCACAGAAATATTTATGTGGCGCATATTTTTGCATGCGCCACAGACTTTCAAAAAGAGTTTATATATTTTTTTGAATTTTTTTTGAACTTCTAAGTATTTTCTAATTTTTTTTTTTGATTTTGTAGAAAAAAATCTTCTTTTTGAAATAACTTTTACTTTTTTTTCCTTTTTATCGTATGCAAAAGTTATGGCCGTTTTAATTTTTTTTCTATTTTTGCAAAAAAGGTCAAAATTCATATTTCAAATTTTCTATGCCAACTACACACTAAAACCTAACTACATCTCAAATGATTTTATTTTTTGAACATTTTATCATTTTTTTTATTTCTTCAAAACTAAAAAAGGTGATTGGGGGGGGGGGGGGTAGGCATCAGGAGGGAAAAAAACCTTGATTTTTTTTGAGTTTTTAATTTTTGTGTCATTTTTAAGAAAAATCATTTTTTCTTAAATTTTCGAATTTTTTGGATATGTTGATTTTTTTTTGGATTTTTTGAATTTTTTGAATTTTTTTTAAGTTTTCGGGATTTTTTGAATTTTTTTAAATTTTTTTGAAACTTTTGGATTTTCTTTTGAAACTTTTGAAGTTTTTGATTTTTTCCAAAATTTAAAAACAAACATATATATACATATCACACATAAACTAGACACATATATACACATACAAGGCTTAAGAGGGTTGATATGATACTTATATCAATAAGAACTTAAGTAGCATAATGGTAGTTGAACTGAATAGAGTTTAGAAGTTAAGTGTGCTTGGATTGGAGCAATTTGAGGATGGGTGACCTAGCGGGAAGTCATAATTTGGGGTAGGTTAAAAAATTCAGAAAAATTAGAAAAAATTAAATATTTAGGTTTTCCCAAATTATTTCATTTTTTGTTTTTTCCTGATTTTTTTGAAATTTTTGAGAATTCTGTGGCGCATATCTTGTGGGTGCGCCACGGAAATACAAGAATTATGTGGCGCATATCAATTATGATGCGCCACAGAAATAAAATTTAGTGGCGAAACGTGCGCCACAGAAGTATTTTTTTGGTGCGCCACAAATAGGGTATTTCCTACTAGTGTCAAAGCGAAGACTTGTGCCAAGTAGAGGGCTCCAGACAGATATGATGACGGTGAACAGTCGGGCATGCCCCCAACTGCCGTCTTCATGGGCCACACCTTCGTCGGCCTCGACTCCAAGCGGGAGGAGAAGGTCATTCGACGCGCCGTCCACGCGACCCTGACGGATGTGCCCCAGTGGCTTAACTGGTCCGATCAGCCGATCACATGGAGCTGCGAAGACCACCCACCCCGAGTCAACTACCCGGGCAAGTTCACCCTGGTCGTCGCACCCCAGGTCAAGGGCTACGTCCTGACCAAGACCCCGATGGATGGGGGATCAAGCATCAACGTCCTGTACTACGAGACGTTCCAGCGCATGAAGCTGCGCGACGAACAGTTGGTTCCCACCGTCACCTCCTTCCACAGCATCGTCCCACGGAGGCAGGGAAGAAGGTCTACCCGCTAGGCAAGATCGCGCTCGACGTCGTCTTCGGGACAGCCAAGAACTTCCGGCTCGAGAAAATCTGGTTCGAGGTCGTGAACTTCCGCACTTCATACCACGCGATCCTCGGGCGACCCGCCTTCGCCAAGTTCATGGCCAGGCCTTGCTACGCCTACCTAAAGCTGAAGTTTTCGGGTCCCAACGACATCATCACTGTCCACGGTGACGTCGACCGCGCCATCGAGTGCGAAAAGGGCAACGCCGTCTTCCCCGAGTCCGTCATCGCCACCGAGCAACTGGAGCTGCTCAAGCTGCAAGTCGACCCCAACGACATGACCATCGTCAAGAAGCCGACTCTGGATGCTCGTGACAAGTTCCAGTCGGCACAAAAGACCAAGCCTATCCCGCTAGTCGAGGGCGACTCCTCCAAGGCGGCGGTGATCGGCTTGCACATGGACAGCGCATAGGAAAGCGCGCTCTGCCACTTCCTCCGTGAGAATCAGAAGATCTTCGCATGGAAACCTTCTGACATGGCAGGTGTCCCGAGGGAGCTCGCAGAGCACAAGCTCAACATCGACCCCAAGATGAAGCCGGTGAAGCAATTTCTACGACGCTTCACGGGCGAGAGACACAAGGCTATCGGCGAGGAGACACTACCAAAAATCCGGCGATCCGGGACGATTCAATAACGTGGTGATCGCGCTCCAAAACGTTGCGATGTGCAATCCTTGACGTTTCACGCGACGTTCTAGAAAAGTCAGGGATCGAGTGTCATAGGCGATTCGACGACGGTCCGTTGTCATCCAAAACGTCGTAAGAGATCCATGACGTTTATACAATCGCCTTGTGTCCCGGTCCGGCCCATTATCAGGCCCAACACGTCGCGTCATTTTTTTATCGTCACAGATGTGTAACATGTGGCAGATGGCCGCCACCGCCGTTAGATGACGTCACGGCATAATCGACGAAATCGTAACGTCGCGACATATGGTGGCGTCAAGGTTGATGCGACATTTTTTCGCGATCGTCACGAATGAGAACGAATGAGTGATCGCTACGTGGGGCGTCCACAAAGTGACACGTGGATGTTCCGCGACAGTTTTGGTTTCGTCGTAGTCACGCGTAATGACGTCAGCTATGGCCTCGACGTTGATTATCCGTCGTCGTTACCCTGCAATCGGTTGTTGCCACGTGTGCTTAGCCTATTTGTCCACGTGTCTTTTGTCGATGACGAAAATTTTCGTCACACGTAGGTCATGACGTTAATGCGCACGACGTTTCTTTTGGGTCGAGGTTCGAATGATCATTTCCGCGATCTGAAACGCATGTAAAATTCTAGCCCTAATAGTATTCCCAGCCGAGCAAACACAACACATGCAGAAAATACATAAATTCCGAATTAGAGGTCTCAGCCTTGCTCACCAGGATAGGCAACAAAGGCTACAAAGGAGACGTTCTACAGTTCACCAGACAACATGTGGTTGACCAGCAGTGGCAACATACAGTTTTAGGCCTCTCAAAGGTTAAGTGTCATCTGTGAAATGGGTACACCTAGGAGTTGGATCTATGTTGTCATTTCCAATGTACGAACACACTCTTACCCATATATTACGGTCCTACATAGGATTTGGTGGGATTCTGATGCTCCTGACCGCCATTTCCATTGAAACCCTAGGTATCGTCTACTTCTTTTACCGGCCTCGGGAGGGCTATATATTGGATTTTTTTCACTGGTTGTGTTAGGGCAGGTCATATGACCATTTAAAAGCCAACTATGAGCCCATGTTATCACATGATACCATATGGTGCACCCGAACTAGGGGTTTTGCCCTACCGGTGCATGAACTTCATGCATGATAAGTTTCGTCTGTAAAGTGGGGTCAGACCTCTAGGAGTTTGATCTTGGATATTTCCACATATCAACACGCGTTTATTCGTACATATATGGGCCCAACCTAGGATTTGGTAGGATTCAGGCGCTCAGGCGTGTGCCATTTCGGTCAAAATCCTTGGGAGGACCCCTTTGACTAGCCTTGAGAGCGGCTATAGACCAATGTAATTTGCCACCTGGTTGTTTAGGGTAGGTCATATGAACATTTAAAACCAAGTATGAGCCATGTTATCGCATGATTTCATATGGTTTTACCCTAGCATTGCAGTATCTTCATGCGGGATAAGTTGCGTCAGCGAAGTGGTCGGGTCGTCAGACCTATATATATATATGAGTTTTATATATGAGTAGGGCCCTACCAAGGATTTGGTGGGATTACGACGCTGCAGTGCGCCACTTCCGTTGAGACCCGGTAGCTGACCTGGTGGTCAAACCTGTCGTCTACCCCTTTGACCGACAGCGAGAGGTGGTCGACCAATGGACTTTTATCCTTGGTTGTGTTAGGGTAGGTCATGTGAACATCGGAAATGAACTTTGAGGCCATGTTATAACATTATTCCATCAGGTGCACCCGAATGAGTGGGAGTTCAGCTGTGGAAGTGAAGAATCCTTCTTCGTGCGGGATAAGTGTAGTATGTGAAGCAGGTCGCACCTATGATTATGATGTTGGCTTTTCCATTGAACAAGCCATCTATGTTTATGATTCACTTTTCATATCAATGTGCCACTCGGTTAATTGTAAAGCACCATTTGATTAAATTGGAACCAATATTTTAACCAAAGTACTCAAATAAGCTTTCATGTTTTTTTCGGAATGAAATTTATGTGTGAACCGCCATTTCCAACGTGCCACTAGGTTTTTCTGAACCATTGATTCATGTGGAAAGTTTCCAAAAAGAGAAAGTTTTTCTAAAAGAGTAAAAAAATAGCGATAAGTCTTCCCGTGGAGGCCGAGGTGGAGTTATTTTATTGCTATAATTGACGTGGCCACAGCTGTCAACCCTATAGAACTAGAGTGGTAAATGTAGCGCGTGGGATAGTTACATTTATCCCTTTTATCTTCTCAACTTCCACCTCCCCTGTTTCCCCTGCTTCGCCACTAGTTCACCTTCTTCGTCTCTGCGCCGCCATGGACAAAATCAAAACCGTACATAGAAGACGAAGTATATCGCCCATGGCAGCACGGAGATAGAGGTGATTTACACCAACAACATTAGGCAGGTAGAGGAAACCCTCGATCTGCTCAAATGCATGCAGCGTGGCGTGCCGGCGGATGAGCAGTTCATGGGTCTAGATTTCGAGTTCACCCATGAGAAACATGAGGAGAAGAAAAAGGTGGCCATCGTTCAACTGTGCGTGAACCGCACTGTCTTGGTCTACCAGTTGGCTAGGTGAGAAATGGATCTGCATGTGTAAATTTCCGCATTAGGGTTTTTTAGACTAGAGTGCAAACAAGAAAGTAAACTAGAATCAACAACATATGCTCAATCCTAGTAGTTTCGGCAGTTTCCATCCAAATCCTGGCTGTTTTGATATCATCGAACCGCCTGTATTAGTTTTTTGTAATGTTCATATGGCATTAGTATCATTTGCCTTTTTCTTGCAATAGAATGGTAGAATTAACTATCTGATTGTATGATTTAACATATATTCAATTGCCTCTGTCTTGCAACAAAATGGTAGAAACAACTATCTGACAAGTATTTTCGAAGTATGCATCAAATACTGAAGTTTGGTATCGAAGTATTTGTGAATTATTTGATAAAAAGGTCTGCCCCTCTTTTTTTGGAAACTTTGGTTCCAAACTAAGCCTTACCATTACTACTGCAAGCCTAAGGAGCGCTGTGAGGCGCTAATCCGTTTGTTTTGCGGCTGCTTATGCAAATTTGTTGGCGTCGACATAAGGGCTGACAGAAGGGTGATGAATACAACCTGGGGGTTTGAAATCCCACGTAAGTTCCATGTGGATATCCAAGATATCTACCACATAAAAGGAAGCGTCGGGAGGTCTGGAATGGCCGCCCTCGCTGGCGAAATCATCGACGGATCATATAGAAAGATGAAGAGCAATCTCCCACCAAAAGGGCACGATTTCTGGGAGAAGCAGCCACTTGACGAAGTTCACCTCAAATATGCTGCTATCGACGGGTTTGTTGCCTTCGAGCTGTACAGATTGCTCCAGAGCAGGCACAAAGGGCCAGTTGTGCTCCAACCTCCACCAAAATTACGACTGGTGTTCCCCAATGTATCTGCACCCTCAACATCTTACACGAGCGGAAGCAAGCGCTCGAAATGGGAGGAAGACATCTATGAGGATGGCCGGAACAAGGGCGATCGGTGGAACGATGACCAGGGGAAGAAAGAAATCGCGAGCAAGATGTGAGCGGCACGAAGCGCTCCATATTTAGTACTATCTATATGTAGTACTGTTTAGTGTTTAGTATTCCTGAACTTTGCATAGCCGTATATGTATGCTTTTGTGTCACTTGTTCAGTACGTGGGAGTAGACGAAAAGGTTGACTTTTGGTCAACGGGTTAGGGTTTCCATCGAAGCGGTGGTTCCGGAGCGTCGAAATCTTCCCCCTTAGACAAGGTGGAGCCCCTAGCATATGTATGAAAGTGTGGTGTGTATGGTAGGGAGAGCCAATATACTACCCTATGGTTTGACCGGTTTCACTCGCATCACGCTTGCTCCCTAGAGGGACGGTTAGGCACTCAATGGTCGAAAATCCCCTCTTTCGGGCGAAACAAAGGGAATATTGACAAGTAGGGCTAGATTTTGGGTATACATGTACATACGGGTGAACCTGGCACAACCAAGAAAAAAGTTACACTGGTGTACCCCCTTCCAGCGATGGTCAAAGGAGTAGACGAAAAGGTTGACTTTTGGTCAACGGGTTAGGCTTTCCATCGAAGCGGTGGTTCGGGAGCGTCGAAATCTCCCCCCTTAGACAAGGGGGAGCCCCTAGCATATGTATGGAAGCTAGTGTGATGTGTATAGTGGGGAGGGCCAATATACTACCCTATGGTTTGACCGGTTTCACTCGCATCACACTTGCTCACTAGAGGGACGGTTAGGCACTTAGTGGTCGAAACTCCCCTTTCGCGCGAAACAAAAAGAAAAATTGTGACAAGTAGGGCTAGATTTTGGTTCTACATGTACACATGGGTTTACCTGGCACAACCAAGCAAAAAGGTGTAACCAGAAATTCACAGACATCACCTTATAAAAAAGATAAAAACCCAAATCATGTGTTATCTCAAATGTTGGGCTATTTGAAAAGTATGTACAACTCCTCAAATATTCCCTAAGCGAATATGCTTTATCTTTTGCAGTAACTGTTTTTCTTCCCTTTCTAAAATTGTCGTATAATTGTGCATACATATGGTTGAACATATGGGGCATAAATACACTTTGCTTGGTTATATCTTATTTCAAAATAAAAATAAAAAATCGGCAGAGGGCGGCACGCGCGCGGCCGAACGCTTTGGGAAGATGCGCTCCTACTCCCCGCCCCCCTCTCTCTCTCTCTCTTCCAGTCCTCTCACTGGCTCGCGCTCTCTCTCACTCTCCTTTCTCTCTCTATCGGTGGGTTTCCTTCCGCCGGCACATCGACAGCACCGCCACGACCATCTTCGGCGGGAGATGAAGGTCAGGCATCCCCTCCCTCCCTAGGCAGGCATTATCTTCATCGGCGTTTTCGAGATCACCGCGCGCGTCGTCCCATGATAACATCCAGGGCTAGCTTCGTCGTTGGCGGTAAGATGATATCTAACCCTCGTATGCCTTGTATGCATCGTGGATCTGTCGATAGATCTCGATTTTAACTGCTAGATTGGGCTTAGATTTGGGGATTTTTCTCGGTTCATGTCTTAGATTTGATGTTTTTGCTAGCTTAGTTCATCTTTGCCCAATCCCGTTGCCACTCTAGATAATGGGTGCAACGACTGGCTCCTATTATGAGGCATTATCAGTTTGTCGTAGTTTTGTCTCAGTTTTACACAGAATCCTCATTTCGGAATTCTTTTTTTTACAAATCTGCTGCCATATATGCACATTTTGTAATTTCTGCTTCTTTTTTACTTGATTAACAGGTTATGTCATGCCATGTATGCCACAATAGTTGCACAGTTGACGATATTAGATCCATATTCGGTGTTTATGTGCAACAGTGTCACCGCAATTCAGTTGTAAGAAAACAATTCTTGTTCATACACTTGTATTGTGTTTTTTGTTTTTTATATTATCTAATTTATGTCTTCCTTTATTGTCTCTGATGCACAGATTGTACCATGCACCGGTCGGCTATGGTTCAACGAGTGGGCAACCAACCGTGTGTTGATTAGTACCGGTGGCCGCACGTACGAGGTTCGTGTGTCAAAAGAAGAAAGCAAGACCCGCTTGCAAGGCAAAGGGTGGCAGAAGTTCATGACGAAGAACAATATCAGCGTGGGAGACATGCTAGTGTTTACCAGGGATCGGGATCATCCTTATATCATTGTGGACATTAGTAGCGGCGACGACGAAGATGACTATTTTATCAGCGATGATGACAGTTCTTATGAGGATTCTGACAATTCTCAGGATGATACGGTTGGCGATGGTAACAACATCGTATTTGCCCAAGGAGTTCATCTCAATAACCATGATTATAAGCAACGCCTCGCTCGGCTTCTACCCATATCAGACTATGTTGGGGTTCTTTTTGTGACTCCTTTGACGAGGACAATTTTGAAGAGTTATAATGTGGTATGTACGTAGCTATAAGACTGCCTCCTCTTTGCCAAGTTAATTTTCAATAACCATGAGGAGGACCGCCTCTTTACCGGTGTATATGACATTGTTAAGTTATCTTTCATGCGCAGAAACTACCTAAGGTGATAGCTGAAGACGCTGGCATACCGCCTCATGGCAATGCTGGCCTACGACTTGGAGCACAAGGGCACATTACCACAATTTCTTACAGCACGATAACTGATGGCCGCATTGTCTTTTACAGGATCGGGTGGATGCATTTTCTCAAATACAGGACGTCTCTTCAGGGTTATAAACTTGTTTTGATCATTATGATGATGACTAATGACCCCAGTTTGGATGTCATGATTGAGCTGCAGATCATATAGAACTATTTCTATGGCAAGTGAAAATACTAGGCTTGTGAGCTAGACCTCTACTTCCTGGAGTTTATTTTGTCTTGCTGGTAGACCCATGAACTTGTAATTTCGTCTTGCTGGAGTTTGTTTTAGTTTATTTCCTGGACTTGTAAGGTTTAGTTTGTTTCCTGGACTTGTAACTTGTAAGGTTTAGAGCTTGCGCATAAGGCGCATCCTCAATGACCAGTTTGTTTCCTGGACTTGTAAGGTTTAGTTTGTTTCCTGGACTTGTAAGGTTTAGAGCTTGCACATAAGGCGCATCCTCAATGACCAGTTTGTTTCCTGGACTTGTAAGGTTTTAGTTTGTTTCCTGGACTTGTAAGGTTTAGAGCTTGCGCATAAGGCGCGTCCTCAATGACCAGTTTGTTTCCTGGACTTGTAAGGTTTTAGTGGCTAGAACTTAATCTAAACTAAGCTAACTAGATGCCGCTAGGGCCAGCCTCCTCTTCGTTGTTCCTCCTTGCTAAGTGTGAGAGACGCGCCTCTCCCGGCGACGCGCTCTACGCTCTGACTCCCTGGACGTCTGGGCGATCAGCTGCTGCTGCTCGGCTTGTTGTCTCGCCTTGTTCAGCTCCTCACGGGTCTCACGGTGGATGTCTTTTAAGGAGGCTACCACGTTCTCCACCTGGGCGATCAGCAGCTGCTGCGCGGCCGACGCCGCCTGTGCGTTCAGTTGCTGCTACTGCTCGGCCCTCTGCCTTGCTGCGTTCAGCTCCTCGCGGGTCTCCCGGTGGACGGCTTTTAAGGACGCTACCGCGTTCTCCACCTGGGCGAACAGCTGTTGCTGCTCGGCCGACACTGCCTGGCGCCGAGCTGCTCGAAGAGCGCCCGCTCGGCGGCCATGAGGGAGCCGGCACGCTCCTCCTCCGTCTCCACCACCTCCCCGTCATCATCAGCACGGCGCGTGGCCTGGGCCAATGGGGTGTCGAGGCGGCGTGCGGCCTGGGCCAATGGGGCGTAGAGGCGGAGGGGGCATGCCTTGATGCGTTTTTCGGGTGGCATATCGACAGCGTGGGTGGTGTGGGCGACGGCGAGCAGGAGTTGTGAAGTGGCGGCAAAGCATGGCTGCTTTTTATGGCGTGCCGGTTGGGCGGGAAACCGACGGGTGCCGGTTGGGCGGGAAACAGTCTGTGCCTTGCGACAAAAATCCGGGACGTTTCACCGTGACCCAACTGGGCTACTGGGCCAGGAACGAATATCCGCGACGTAAATCACACGAAACATCGCGCGTAGGCAGCCCATTAACAAACAATGCAAAACGTCAAGAGCAGAATCAACTTTTCGACCCACCACGACGAAAACACTCGACGTTATCAGAACGTCGCCGCAAAAATGTCACGGATTGCCGGATTTTTGGTAGTGAGATAGCCCGGCTCCTAGCTGCCAGGTTCATCGCTGAGGTCATGCACCCGGAATGGCTTGCCAACCCGGTGCTCGTTCTGAAAAATAACGGAACATGGCGGATGTGCATCGATTACACAGGCCTGAACAAGGCCTGCCCCATAGATCCATTCACATTGCCTCGAATCGAGCAGCTAATCGACTCGACGGCAGGGTGCGAGGCGCTATGCTTCCTCGACGCCTATTCCGGGTACTACCAGATCAAGATGGCGCCCGAAGACCAGGAGAAGACGTCCTTCATCACGCCCTACGGCGCGTTTTGCTATGCCTCCATGCCCTTCGGCTTGACAAACGCCGGAGCGACTTACCAGCGGTGCATCCAGAACTGCTTACACGAGCAGATCGGCCGCAATGTCCATGCCTATGTGGACGGCATCGTCGTCAAGTCCAAGCTGAGGACGGACCTGATCGCCGACCTGACGGAGACATTCAACAACCTCCGCAAGTACATGATCAAGCTCAACCCAGAAAAGTGCATCTTTGGCGTACCCGCGGGCAAGCTCCTGGGCTTCATCGTCTCTGAGCGAGGCATCGAGGCCAATCCTGAGAAGATCAAGGCGATCGAAGCACTGAAGAAGCCGGAGAACCTCAGGGACATGCATCAGCTCACAGGCTGTGTCGCTGCCCTGAGTTGCTTCATCTCGTGGCTTGGCGAAAAGGCTATGCCTTTGTACCCGGCTCCTGAAGAAGTCGGACACGTTCACCTGGAACGACGAGGCAGACGCCGCCTTGGCGGCTCTCAAGAAGACGCTGGCCGAGGCACCCATCCTGGCCTCCCCCTTGGAGAAGGAGCTGATGCTCCTGTACATCGCCCTTGGAGTCGTCAGCGCGGCAGTCATCGTCGAGCGCAAGGAGGAGGGCCATGAGAAGCTGGTCCAGCGACCGGTATACTACGTCAGGGAATGCGTGACAGAGTCGAAGCAGCGATACCCGCATTACGAGAAACTTGTATACGGTGTATTTTTTGCTTCAAGAAAGTTACGACACTACTTCATGGGCCACCCGATAACGGTGGTCAACTCGTCTCCCTGCTGACGTGGAACACACGCTCGTTGGGAGACCCCAAGAGGAAGGTATGAAGCAGTGCAGCAGTAAGATTTTCCTCAGTATGAAACCAAGGTTGTCGAATCCAGTAGGAGCAGAAGCACTTCAGAAGGTTGTCGATGATGCCGTTACCCAAATCACCGACACGGAACCTGCACACAACACAATCAAACTACTTTGCCCCAACGAAACAGGAAGGTTGTCAATCTTCCCGGCTTGCTGAAAACAAAGGATTAAACATATGGTGTGGAAAACAGTGTTTAATTGCAGAAAGTAAAAGAGAACAATGATTGCAGTTGGTGGTTTTATCAGTGTAAAAGCATGGACCGGGGTCCACAGTTCACTAGTGGTGTCTCTCCATAAAGATAAACGACATGTTGGGTAAACAAATTACAGCTGGGCAATTGATAAAATATTGAGCGCATGACAATGCATATATATAACAAGGTGACCACCATGATATTTAATTGGGCATTATGACAAAATACATAGACCGTTTATCCAACCGCATCTATGACTAATAATCCACCTTCAGGTTGACTTCCGTGTTCCCCGTTGGTATTAAGATGCAAGCAATGGATAATCGCATTAAGCAATGTGTGTAAAGTAAACAAGTACGTATGACCATGGACATAGCATTGTCATGTTACCCCTAGTAGCAACAGCACATCCACAACCTTAGGCGTTGCTATCACTCGCCCAGATTACTAGAGACTGAACCCACTATCTAGCATAAATACTCCCTCTTGGAGTTACAAGCATCTACTTGGCCAAAGCATCTACTAGTAACGGAAAGCATGCAAGATCATAAATAACATGTATCATAGATTAATAATCAACTTGATCATAGTATTCAATATTCATCGGATCCCAGCAAACACAACATGTAGCATTACAATAAGATCATCTTGATCATGTTAGGCAGCTCACAAGATCTAAACATGATGGCACAAAGTGGAGAGACAATCATCTAGCTACTGCTATGGACCCATAGTCTAAGGATGAACTACTCACGCAACACTCCGGAGGCAGGCATGGTGATGTAGAGCCCTTCGGTGATGATTCCCCTCTCCGGCAGGGTGCCGGGAAGAGGTTCTGGACCCTCCCGAGCTAGGGTTGACGACGGCGGCGCCTCTGGAACTTTTCGTGGAATATGACTCGGATATCTAGGGTTTTTGCATCGGGGGGAATAAGTAGGCGAAAGAGCGGTGGCTGGGGACCCTCGAGGGGCCCACACAAGGGTACGGCGCGGCCCCACCTTTGGTCGCACCGAGCCCTTGTGTGGCCACCTCGTGGCTCGGCTCCGTCTCTCCTTTGGACTCCATGTGTGTCTCGGTGAAATAGGGACCTCCGTCAATTGTCGTCCAATTCCGAGAATATTTCCAGAATAGATTTTCTGGAATACAAAAGCAGTAGAAAACAGGAACTGGCACTGTGGCATCTTGTTAATAGGTTAGTCCCAAAAAAATGTATAAAAGTGGTATGAAGTGGATGCAAAACATGTAACAATTGGTATAATATCAACATGGAACATCAAAAATTATATATACGTTTGAGACGTATCAGCATGTCCAAGCTTAGTTCCTGCTCTTCCTCGAGGAGGTAAACAATAAAACAATATAATTTTTGAAGTGACATGCTACCATCATAATCTTGATCAAATAGCTCGTCCTCGAGTAGGTAAATGATAAAACAATATAATTTTTGAAGTGACATGCTACCATCATAATCTTGATCAAATAGTATTGTAAGGCACATGTAAATGAATGAAGTGATCCAAGTCAATGATCTATAGTTTGCTACCAAATAGATAATGAGTAAACAATCGAATCACACAAGCAAAACTTTTCATGGATAGTACTTTGGAGACAATGCATCCACAGGTTCACATAGGAGTTAACTCATAAAGCAATAGATGCTAACAAAAGATATTTAATCAACACAAAGGAAGATTTAAGTTTCAGCATTTGCTTCAACTTTCAACATATTTATCTCATGGATATTGTCAACACAAAGCAATATAATATGTCCAATATGTAGCATATAACAAATGTTGTACCAAAGTTGACACTAATTTTGCTTGTGGAAGATAGAAAGAAGTAGGAAAACTGACTCAACATAAAAGTAAAAGAAAGGCCCTTCGCAGAGGGAAGCAGGGATTAAATCATGTGCTAGAGCTTTTAGTTTTTGAAATCATATAGAGAGTAAAAATAAGTTTTGACAGGTGTTTGTTAATTGTCAACGAATGGCAGCGGATGAAAACAGTATTCTCCCTATCAAACAGACTTTTAAGAGCGGCTCCCATGAAGGACGTTATTTCTACCAGCAAGGCAGATCATCCCTCTTTCTCTTTTGTTTACACATGCAGATGTTTCACTGAGTATTCAGTTGACAAATTGTGAAGAGAATTAAGCGGTTAAAGTTGTAATTAATTGGGACTGGGCACCCCGTTGCCAGCTCTTTTTGCAAAATTAATAGATAAGCAGATGTATATGCCGCTAGTCTGGTGGTAAAGTCTGTTTGACAAGTTGAATAAAGAATAACCCACTACTTCCTCATGAGCTGGTAAACATTGACACAAAAAGGAGTAGTAACAATTTTGAATAGTTTAAAGGTAGCACATGAAAAATTTACTTGGAGTGGCAAGGAAATACCACATATAGGTAGTTATGGTGGACACAAATGGCATGGATTTTGGCTCAAGGATTTGGATGCACGAGAAGCATTCCCTCTCAGTACAGAGTTTAGGCTAGCAAGGTTATGTAAGCAAACAAGAATATCAACCGTTCACCAAGTTTTATATGACCAACATATTGCAAACATTATAAGACTTCACACCGTCTTCCTTGTTAACCAAACCCTTTTATTAGAAAATATCTAGACCTTAGAGATACCACTCATGCAAACCAAATTTCAACAAGCTTTACGGTAGTTCTTCACTAATGGGCTTAACTTACATGATGCAAAAGTTTAATCATGATCTACTTGTTAACTCAAAACAATTGACAAGTATCAAATTATCCAAATTAGTGATCTACAAGAATATGCAAGTTTTTCCATTATACCATTTACCACATGCAACATTTTCTGTTCCAACCAAACACCAATCAATTTATTTCAATAACTCTCCAAACAAGTATAAGTGAAGCAAGAGAGTACTTTCTTTAAAAGAACTAATAGCTCTGACAAGAGATACATGAAAACAAGAGCTAAAAGCTGAACAACGCTAGATATGAATACTCAACAAATATAAGTGAAGAATAGGAGTATTCTCATGAAAAAGCGGAGTGTGTCTCTCTCCCAATCAAGAATGCTAGGATCCAATCAAGTTGATTACAAAATAAAAATAAAATACTGAAAATAAAAGCACACAGACGCTCCAAGAACAGCACATATGATGTGAAGGAATAAAAATATAGTTTCACTAGAGATGACCTGATAATTTTGACGATGAAGATCTTCTTGAAATATGCTGGGGAGATCCATGGGAGCCTTCCCAAGCTTAATCTCTTCACTCTTCTTGATCCTATTATATCACTCTTCTCTCTTGACCCTTGAAAACTTCCGTCACACCAAACTCAAAGTAAATCTCATTAGAGGGTTAGTGCATAATCAAAAACTCACATGTTCTGTAAGGACGCAATATGACCGTTACTTTAAACATTAGCTACTGCCACTGATGTTATGTGAAGCTCTTCCACCCAAAAAAGAATTTCACTCAACACTAGTAAAAGAGAGAATGCAAAACAAAAGACATAATCTGTCTAAAACAGAACAGTCCGCAAAGACGAATTTTTTCGAGGCACTTACGACGCTCAGATCAAAAACTTTAAACTAATAAAAGATGCTACACATATAAAGATTACGTACAAAAATTGTCAGATTTAATTCACATTATGGTGATTTTAGAGAATTAATACGGTGAACAGCAAAAATCTGTTCCTGCGCAGCAATCAAAATTTAGCATCATCTTATCATTAGAGACTACTCTTGGCACAACAATGCGAAAAAGTAAAGATACAAAGGAGTTGCTATAGAAGTAAACACCCTCCTTGACTCAATAAAAGAAAAATTGCAGAAATAAAAATAATGGGTTGCCTCCCATAAGTGCTTTTCTTTAACGCCTTTTAGCTAGGCACAAAGCATGCATCAAGTATCACCAAAGACATTGAAATCTCCCAACCTTTCAGTGGGATCATCCTTCTTAATTGGGAAAAAGAACCTTCGATTAATAGGAGTATTGAATTTCATAAACCCATACGTTGCATTAATAAATCCTCCATTGCTCTTTAAAAAGGACCTTCCAAGGACAATATTATTAGGAGATTTTGCAAGAATCATAAAATTCACAGGGACAGTCTTATTGAATAGTAATCTTAACATCATTAATAATCCCTATACTTTTTGCGATTGTCCCATCAGCATGAAAATGAAAAACAGGGTAATTAACCATATTATCATAATTTAGTAGATCATAAACCATTTTTGGCATAATGGACATTGTAGAACCAAGATCACAGTAGGCACGAAATTTCTCACTACCAATACTTATCTCAATGAATGGTTCCCAATCATTTTTTAACTCAACTAGAGGTTGTTCCTTAAGGTTGTGGCTCAAAGTTAATTCATCAAGCGTCTTCTCTATGTTTTCTAGCTTAGTGATCATCCCACTTTCATCTATCATGGGAAAAATTGATAATCCATTCAAAATTTTATAAGCTTTTGCCGCATCATATTCAGAGAAAGTTTCCCCTACCATGGTATCTAGAGCATTTTGATAAAGAGAAAATAAACCATAGTAGAAAAAATTTATAAGGACTCCCAAATCCATCTTGTGTTGCACTTTCTTGTGCAATTCTAGCATTCTCCCCCAGGCCTTTTTAAATGTTTCTCACTTTTATGTTTAAACGTAATAACCTCTCCTACAGGTGGTATGATGGTAAAAGGAGTAGGGCCAGACATGATAACTAACGGGAAACAAAACTGAAAATAAACTAGATGCAAGTAACTAATTTTTTTGTGTTTTTGATAATTAAAAGCAAACAAGATAAAATAAAATAAACTAAGCAAGACAAAAACAAAGTAAAGAGATTGGAAGCATGAGACTCCCCTTGCAGAAGTCTGCTGACTCCCCGGCAACGGCTCCAGAAAAAGTGACGTGTTGAAGGGGAGGTCAAGAGCTGCTGAACTGAAGTACTTCTAATCCCCGGCAACGGCGCCAGAAAAAGTCTTGCTGAAGTGGAACACACGCTCGTTGGGAGACCCCAAGAGGAAGGTATGAAGCAGTGCAGCAGTAAGTTTTCCCTTGGTATGAAACCAACGTTGTCGAATCCAGTAGGAGCAGAAGCACTTCAGAAGGTTGTCGATGATGCCGTTACCCAAATCACCGACGCGGAACCTGCACACAACACAATCAAACTACTTTGCTCCAACGAAACAGGAAGGTTGTCAATCTTCCTGGCTTGCTGAAAACAAAGGATTAAACGTATGGTGTGGAAAACAGTATTTAATTGCAGAAAGTAAAAGAGAACAATGATTGCAGTTGGTGGTTTTATCAGTGTAAAAGCATGGACCGGGGTCCACAGTTCACTAGTGGTGTCTTTCCATAAAGATAAACGACATGTTGGGTAAACAAATTACAGCTGGGCAATTGATAAAATATTGAGCGCATGACAATGCATATATATATAACAAGGTGACCACCATGATATTTAATTGGGCATTACGACAAAATACATAGACCGTTTATCCAACCGCATCTATGACTAATAATCCACCTTCAGGTTGACTTCCGTGTTCCCCGTTGGTATTAAGTTGCAAGCCACGGATAATCGCATTAAGCAATGTGCGTAAAGTAAACAAGTACTCCCTCCGTTCCAAATTACTTGACTTGGTTTTGTCCAAATACGGATGTATCTATACTTGTTTAGTGTCTAGATACATTTGTATTTGGACAAACTCAAGACAACTAATTTGGAACGGAGGGAGTACATATGGCCGTGGACATAGCATTGTTATGTTACCCCTAGTAGCAACGGCACATCCACAACTTTAGGCGTTGTTGTCACTCGCCCAGATTACTGGAGACTAAACCCACTATCTAGCATAAATACTCCCTCTTGGAGTTACAAGCATCTACTTGGCCAAAGCATCGACTAGTAACGAAAAGCATGCAAGATCATAAATAACTTGTATCATAGATTAATAATCAACTTGATCATATTATTCAATATTCATCGGATCCCAGCAAACACAACATGTAGCATTACAATAAGATGATCTTGATCATGTTAGGCAGCTCACAAGATCTAAACATGATGGCACAAAGTGGAGAGACAATCATCTAGCTACTGCTATGGACCCATAGTCCAAGGATGAACTACTCACGCATCACTCCGGAGGCAGGCATGGTGATGTAGAGCCCTCCGGTGATGATTCCCCTCTTCGGCAGGGTGCCGGGAAGAGGTTCTGGACCCTCCCGAGCTAGGGTTGACGACCGGCGGTGCCTCTAGAACTTTTCGTGGAATATGACTCGGGTATCTAGGGTTTTTGCATCGGGGGGAATAAGTAGGCGAAAGGGCGGCGGCTGGGGACCCTCGAGGGGCCCACACAAGGGTAGGGCGTGGCCCCACCTTTGGTCGCGCCGAGCCCTTGTGTGGCCATCTCGTGGCTCGGCTTTGTTTCTCCGTTGGACTCCATGTGTGTCTCGGTGAAATAGGGACCTCCGTCAATTTTCGTCCAATTCCGAGAATATTTCCAGAATAGATTTTCTGGAATACAAAAGCAGTAGAAAACAGGAACTGGCACTGTGGCATCTTGTTAATAGGTTAGTCCCAAAAAAAATGTATAAAAGTGATATGAAGTGGATGCAAAACATGTCACAATTGGTATAATATCAACATGGAACATCAAAAATTATAGATACGTTTGAGACGTATCAGCATTAATCAATGTGTGTAAAGTAAACAAGTACATATGACCATGGACATAGCATTGTCATGTTACCCCTAGTAGCAACAGCACATCCACAACCTTAGGCGTTGCTATCACTCGCCCAGATTACTGGAGACTGAACCCACTATCTAGCATAAATACTCCCTCTTGGAGTTACAAGCATCTACTTGGCCAAAGCATCTACTAGTAACGGAAAGCATGCAAGATCATAAATAACATGTATCATAGATTAATAATCAACTTGATCATAGTATTCAATATTCATCGGATACCAGCAAACACAACATGTAGCATTACAATAAGATGATCTTGATCATGTTAGGCAGCTCACAAGATCTAAACATGATGGCACAAAGTGGAGAGACAATCATCTAGCTACTGCTATGGACCCATAGTCCAAGGATGAACTACTCACGCATCACTCCGGAGGCAGGCATGGTGATGTAGAGCCCTCCGGTGATGATTCCCCTCTCCGGCAGGGTGCTGGGAAGAGGTTCTGGTTCCTCCAGAGCTAGGGTTGACGACGGCGGCGCCTCTGGAACTTTTCGTGGAATATGACTCGGGTATCTAGGGTTTTTGCATAGGGGGGAATAAGTAGGCGAAAGGGCGGCGGCTGGGGACCCCCGAGGGGCCCACAAAGGGTAGGGCATGGCCCCACCTTTGGCCGCGCCGAGCCCTTGTGTGGCCACCTCGTGGCTCGGCTCCGTCTCTCCTTTGGACTCCATGTGTGTCTCGGTGAAATAGGGACCTCCGTCAATTTTCGTCCAATTCCAAGAATATTTCTAGAATAGATTTTCTGGAATATAAAACAGCAAAAACAGAAACTGGCACTGTGGCATCTTGTTAATAGGTTAGTCCCAAAAAAATGTATAAAAGTGATATGAAGTGGATGCAAAACATGTAACAATTGGTGTAATATCAACATGGAACATCAAAAATTATATATACGTTTGAGATGTATCACGCCCCTAGCCGAAATCATTCACAATAGGGAGGTAACTGGGTGAGTCGCCAAGTGGGCTTCCGAGATGCAACCCTTTGGCCTCAACTACGCCGCACGCGCTGCGATCAAGTCACATGCACTTCCTGACCTCATCGTCAACTGGATGGAGACACAGCTGCCGGCTCCGACCTACGAGGCCAGCCGGTGGACCTTGTTCTTTGACAGGTCCAAGATGTACGAGAGCTCGGGGGCTGGAGTCGTCCTCACCTCTCCACAAGGCGACAAGATGCGTTACGTGTGCAGATACACTTCAGGCGCACCAACAACGTCGCTGAGTACGAAGCCCTCCTACACGGTCTTCGTGTGGCCAACGAAATGGGGGTCAGCCGCATCAAGTGCTACGGTGACTCCGACCTCGTCTTTCAGCAGACGATGGGAACTTGGGATGCAAACGATCCCAACATGGCGGCTTATCGCCGGCCTGTCGATCAAGTTGATGGCCACTTTGAAAGTGCATGTGTTGCCCCATGCGTGGTTTTGGTAATTAATGGCAATCCTTATGGACTAATATTTGCATTGAGACATACTTGTAGATCTTGTCCATAGGTAAAGATTGGAGTTAATGTGTTGGACTCTAGAAGTTTACATGATGATCAATGCTCTATTCAAGGGTTTATATGAAGAATGGTCATGTGTAGAGTTGAGCTTATTGCAAGCATGGCTTGGAAAAGAAGATTGAGTGAACTTCATGTTTATCTCCAAGCCATCATCTATATCAAGAGAAGAATATGAAGCGCAAGTGGTTTCATGAAGATGGAGCTAAGCGAGGCTCTCCCATAATGGTGTATGGGGGAGCATTTGGAGAAGTCTTCATCAAGCATGTGCTAGCAAGCACAATCAAGAAAGGTGTTCCAACTTGAGAGAGTCAAGATCGTCATCATCGAGCTCAAGTGGAATGCGCAAGGCAAAGGTATGATCTTGATAGGGTTTCTATTTTACCGGTCTCATGTTGTTAGTTTGGAGACCGGGTTATAGGATAGACGGCGTACTATCAAGAGGGGCTCTCAAGTGAGTAACTTGATCGCATCTTTGTGGAGAGCTCAAACCTTTGCATACTTGGCTTATCATCTTTCTTGGTTCTTATTTGGCTTTTATCCATTTGAGGATTTAGAGCTTGTGTTCATCTCCATACCAAGCTCTAGTTCATCAAAAACGGATTTCATTTGGATATCTAGTGGTGTTTTTTATGTTGGAGGTTTTACCGGTTCGTCTCTTGTTGAGAGGTCAAACTCTCTCTTGTGTTATCCTCCTCACATGATGGACTATGATGTGTATATGCATGATGTTGTTGTGCTTGTGATTATCTTCGGAGCAAGCACAAGATCATTGAAAATGGAGTCCGGACGGAAAACTTGTTGCGTTCTCGGTGTTGGAAATATTACTGGTCCTCCTCGAGATAAGGTCCACACCTCCCATGTGTGATATCTCCTCTTGTCGCTACCTTTCCAACCTCGTTGGTTTCATCTCGTTTGGAGCTTCCTTGCAAAAGTTATTGCATTTCAGGATTTGCTGTTCTGTGTTGTTTTTCCTGTCCGGAGTCTCCGGTCTCATGGCCGGAGTCTCCGGCCTCCCTGGTTTTGGAGATAAGTGCCCCGCGGACGGCACTTGTGGTATAGCGTCCGGAGTTGGTCCGGAGTATCCCCGGAGTCTCCGGCCTTCGTGGTCCGGAGTCTCCGGTATGAGTTTTTCTGCATCGGCATTTTCCTGACTTTCTGTGTCCAGAGTCTCCGCCCTTCTGGTCCGGAGTCTCCGCCCGGGCCGGAGTCTCTGGTCTCCCAGACCGGAAACTCCGGACTAAGTGGCTGCAACGGCTCTTTTTCTGGGAGGGGTATAAATACCCCTCCACCTACCTTCAGCCACTAAGCTTCTTCCAAGCACGTTTTTCCCCTCTCTCACCTCCATTGTTGACCTTGGAAAGCTTGCCCCTCTCCAATTCCTCTCATGATTCTTGCATATCTTTGAGGGATTTGAGAGAGGAGATCTAGATCTACATTTCCACCAATCCATCTCTCCTCTAAGTGAGGGGAACCTAGTAGATCTTGATCTTGGAGTTCTTGGTGTTTCTCCTACTTTGTTCTTCCTCTCTTCTCCCCCCATAAGCATTAGTTGCTTGTGATGGGATTTGAGAGTGAATGATTTGAGCCTTGTGCTCTTGCCATTGCTTCGTTGCATTGGTTTGTGCTCTCCACGAGGATTCGTGGAAGTTGAAAGCTTGTGAACTTGTTACTCTTGGGTCTTTGGACCCTAGACGCCCGTGTGGTGGTTGGACCCATGTGTGGTCACTTGTAGCTGTTCGGGAGCCCCCAATCCCGTTGTGGGTTGTGCCCCGGATCGTTGTTGAAAGGCTCCGAATTTCCGCCTCAAAGGATTCCGATAGTGAAAGGTGAACCAAACCTTTGTGGTGCGGTTCATCGGAGAATAGGGTGAGCCTTTGTGGCATTGAGATCGACCTTTGTGGTGCCTCACACCTCTCCAATGAGACGTACTCCCCTAAGAAGGAGGAACTCGGGAATACATCCTCGTCTCCGCGTGCCTCGGTTATTTCTATACCCGAGCTTTTTACTTATGGACTTTACATTGTGATAGCCTTCGTGCTTGAAGTATTCTATTGCTATCACCTTGTTGCTTGTCTTGCTTAGAATAAGTTGTTGGTGCACATAGGTGAGCCTAGTTTATCTAGGTTGTTGGCTTGTTAATTTAAACACCTAGTTTTATTCCGCAATTAGCAAGCCAAAACCGGAAAAGTTTAATCGCCTATTCACCCACCTCTAGGCGACATCCTTGTCCTTTCACACTTCACCGGCATGGAGCTGGAGCACGTGGACAGGCGGAAGAACGAGGCAGCTGACGCGCTCTCTTGTTTTGGCTCCAAATGGGACCGAGTCCCACCAGGCGTCTTCCTCAACCACCTCCACAAGCCGTCGATCAAGCCACCGGCTGAAGTCGACGTCGCCAACCCACCATCAGCAGATACGACTCTGGTGGCGGCTGTCTCCAGCAGCACTGACTGGAGGGAGTCCTACATCGAGTACCTGGCAACCAAAAGGTTGCCAGCCGACGAAGTCCAGGCACGGCAAATGGTGCGCAGTGACTCGGCTTACGCCATCATCAACAACGAGCTCAACAAATGTAGCACGTCGGGGGTATTCCTCCGTTGCGTCCTACCTGACGAAGGAAGGCGCATCCTACATGAGATCCACTCCGGCAACTGCGGCCACCACGTCGGTGCCCGCAACCTCATCGCCAAGGCGTTTCGGCACGGCTTGTTCTGGCTTTCGGCTCACCAAGATGCAGTCGACATCGTCCGCCGATGTGTCGGGTGCCAGAAGTACGCCCGCCAGGACCACCTCCCTGCTGCGGCTCTAAAGCATTCCCCTTACCTGGCCATCCGCGGTCTGGGGAATAGACATGGTGGGCAAGTTCAAGACGGCTCGTGGTGGCATGACGCACCTACTCGTCGCAGTCGACAAGTTCACCAAGTGGGTGGAGGTCAAGCCGATCAAGACGCTCGATAGCCAGACCGCCACCAAGTTCCTCCAGGACATCATCTTCCGCTACGGCTACCCGCACAGCATCACCACCGACAACGGCACAAATTTTGCCGAAGGAGAGATGAAGGCTTTCTGCCAGGAAAAAGGCATCTGCCTTGACCTTGCATCAGTCGCCCACCCCAGTCGAACGGACAGGTGGAGAGGATGAACCAGACGGTGCTAGCCGAGATCATGCCGCGGCTTCAAGTCCCTCTAGAAAGGACACCAGGTTGCTGGCTGGACGAGCTACCAGCAGTACTCTGGGGCATTAGAACGACTCCCAACCATTCCACCGGCTACACGCCTTTCTTCATGGTGTATGGTGCGGAAGCCGTCATGCCCACAAATCTCGAGCAAGACTCGCCATGAGTCGCCCTCCACAACGAGGAAGAAAATGAAGAAGCCTGCTCAGTCGGCGTCGACCTCCTGGAAGAAGCTCGCGAACTCGCACTGTTCAGGACGGCGATCTATCAGCAAAGCCTGCGTCGCTATCACAGCCGCCGGGTCAAGAGTCGTTCCTTCCAGGAGGGCGACTTGGTTCTTCGACTCATCCCAAAGTCAAAAGGGATGCACAAGCTCTCGGCACCATGGGAAGGACCGTTCGTCGTTACCAAAGCGGTGGGCAACGGCTCCTACCACCTCGTCGACTTGCGTGAGCCAAACAAAAGCTCCAAGTCGGAAGAGGAGACCAAGCGTCCATGGAACATCAGCCTGCTTCGCCCCTACTATAGATAGTATCCATTGTAATATTGTATAATCAATCAAGGAAATAAAGCCGGTACATGCCCGAGACGCTCGTGGGCTACCGTTTCGTCTCAAACATGCTTTCGAGTCTTTACTTTCCTACATGCACGTTATATGATTGATGGGTCGTCAAGAGAGCCGGACGCCACGATGCGCGACTCACCACTGGAGTCCCTACTCACACATCAAAATCCAAAAAATGTTTCATTTTCCCCCAAGTCATCAGCAACTCGCAAAAAGTGGACAAGTAGTGCAGCCGGTTCAAAACAAACTTGACAAGGACTTTGTCACAATGGGAACCGCGCGCGTCACAAAAAGCATCATGCGAGGGAACACTTGGCGGGGTCGCATGATCGGCTAGCTTCCCCACAAGCAAAAAACAAAACAAGTGACGAAAAGCACACAAATCAAACATTAGACAAGTGCCGACTCAAACATTAAAATGCCGCGAAGGCGATAGCAAATTCACGACTCGGCACACAGGAAACTATTATTCATTACAAAATATTAGCGCCCGCAGCGCGTAACCCTAACTACTTATAAATAAACCCCTCTTTAAGAGTAGGGGAACATGATCATGACTGGGGAGCCGCTCGAGCCACGGACGTCGACGCCTCGGACCCCGAAGCCGGTGGTGGCAGAGTTGCAGCCATCTCGAATAGATACTCTGACGCGGGCTCCTTGTCAACCACCTCGCCCAAGTCATTTTTGGGCACCACCACGTCGAAGATGAAGTCATCGTGGTCAACCATCTTGGCTGCTCGGCAGGCGTAAGGGGCGACGAACTCGCACACAGGCGCAAGGTCGATCTCCCGGCCGTTGTCGTCAGTCGGGATGCTTGCCGTGATCTTGTCGATGTTCGTCTGCTTATAGCAACCACGAACAAGGCCAAGCGCCACGCAGGCACTGCTCCGGGCGGATGACTCCCGCACCCAGGTGATCACCTGGGGCATCAGCAGGAGAACCCGCAAGACCCGGCTGATGGGCACGGGGATAACCTCCTTGGGCGACAGCATCTGGACAACGTCATTGGTCAGGGAGCGCACGTCTCGAATGAATACACCGACCCGGTGGACATGCTCCACCGCCGTCAAACCACCCGCATCCTCGCCTGACAAAGAGCAACACAAGGCAAAAAAATTCAGCAACACAGCACAAGCTGCATGAACGCACAACAAGACGAAGGGAAACTCACCCCAGATGCTAATAGCGAGAGCCGCAAGCGAGTCGGTCAGCTCCTTCATCTCACGCTTGCCCCCCGCGGCCTTGCTCTTGAGCTTCTCGAGGTCCTCGCCATAGCCATTGGTTGTCAGGTGAGGGCCGCGTACGCCTGCTCCTTTTCCTGGCTGAGCCGCACGCAGGAATCCTGCACCACTGCAAACGCCTCGATATGTTGGCGCTCCCGCACGGCCAAAACCCGCTGGTGCTCGGCAACGGGGATGAATCCCTCGCGTGCCTTCGCCAACTCGGCGCGTAGGCGCCGGGTCTCCTGTTGCTCGGCCTCAAGGAGACGGGTCAGCTCCTGCAACAAAAACAACCACAAGACTCGTTATTCAAACATCGAGGAACATGGGGGCTACGCCCCGGGTCGCCTCTACATCGACTTTTGGCGAACCCGGGGGCTAGCCCCAACCAAGACAATACACACGCCGAGTCAAGAACTCGGGGCTACGCCTCGGTTTGCCTCTACTTCAACAATACGGCAACCCAGGAGCTACGCCATTACCTATACCGCATCCAGTAAACTATGAAGACCCAATCCGCCTTCTACAAAAATGACTCGGGCCTTGGGGGCTACATACATGCTAAGGACGCAGCAGAAAAAGGAAAAATTCACATACCTGATGCGCATCCACCGCTATCTGGGTGGCGGCTCAGAAATCCGGCCTGGCCTCACCCCGCACCCGTGACAGAGCTCGGGGGGCTGGGCAGCCAGCCCAGCGGATGGAGCCGTCACCATCGTGGCACGAGTCGACACTGCCACCAGTGCCGTCTCGGACGCCGCAGTGGCATCCACCGTGCCAGCCGGCATAGTCACGCCAACAGCGGCCGCCTCCGGCTGGGGAGGCACAGGAACTTCATCGCCACCGCCAGATAGAGGCGGCGGAGTCAGCACCCTCGCGACGGGTTCATTGACCCGCATGGCGGGTCCCGTCAGCAGGGTGTCGTCACCCAGCGCCTCCTCCATGTCACTGAGGGAGGCCTCGTCCGCCCTGCGACAGTCGCAAGGGTCAAACTCAAGATAACGACGTCAGCGAAACCTCGAGCGATGAGTCGGAACTGATGTGGGGCACCCCGGACTAGCTGTCCGAAATACCCGATTATGCTTAACACAACGATCCCGTGATCAGTCTGCCGTTGCACATAATCCGAATTGGATACCAAAGTTTACATCCATTACAATACCGAATTAAAAGTCTTACATAAATGGTCATTTAGACCAAGTCTTACATAGGTGCCTTCATGGGCCAAACCAAAATATCAGCGGAAGCTACGGCGTAGAAGACATCAAATCCTAACGAAGACGACCCGACAGGCAGCTGACTTATGGAGATCCTCAGTTCGCGTAGAAATCGCCATACTCCTGCTCGGCGTAGTGCTCCTCCTCGTAGTCTGGCTAGGACAATAGCCAGGGACGAAACCAATATGAGTACATTTGAATGTACTCGCAAACTACCCCAACATGAGTATGCACTAGTTTTATTTTGCTTTTATTTATTTAAAACATCTATATATCTTTATTGAAAAAGGTAAGAAGGGTTTTATAACCATTTTTAAAGAAATCACCATTTTATCTGTTTCTCCAAAACTTCTCCTTTTTCCGACCTTAGCCTGTCATGGTCCACTTCCTCCAACAACCTCATACCGATCCGTTGGTATAGGTGTATGGAACATTCTCAACTTCATTTTCTTTTTAAAACTTAAAGTCTTTCAGGAACTTGCACATGGTCAAAGTAGGGCCTCCCAACTGTCCATATCCGAGGACTCGGCTATTCGAATAGTTTTACACTCTGCAGAGTTAGCACGCTTTTCCCACATCCATCCGGCAACTCATCGTGTCTGCCACGTCTCGCCATACAAGGTGTATGCGAAGTAAGCCGCCGACCATAGCCTGTCCTTTGCTCATGCTAGTATAGGATCATGCCCTTATGATATTTCCCACCACACTTAACCCAGCCCTTCGGAATCTAAGTGTGAGGACTCATAGTTTTGCCCGGCAATTTATGGTGGAACCTTCAATCCTCCTCCTTATCTTTCCATAGAGTTTGAGCGAGGACCCGTGTCAAGGTAGGTCCTCGGACCATCCCTTCATGCATAACGGAGTTGTCTCCGTCGATGAGGTCTCCCGTACTAATATGAGCAAATTATATGACTAAGCCCTTTTCTAATATGTGGGTAAATGTGGTCGCACAGGGTATCGGCTGGTTGACGTAAGTACAAGGACACACTGTGCATTTTTCATAAACATCTCCATTCTCCATTTCTCCCCTTCAACACCGACATCTCGGTATTCCATATCCACACAAGAATTTTCAAAGGAGTTTTGAATAAACCACTTTATTTTTCCCATCCTATAATTGTATATCAACTACTACATAGTGGTGGCAAAATAATTTCCATACATGTTTTGAAAAGGTTTTTATAAATCTTTGCCTTAAGAGTAAATCATGATATCAAAAATAGATGCATATATTTGTGGTGCAAGCTCAGAGAGTAGCTTGCCTTGCTCTGCAAAGTGAACTTGGTCTTGATCTTCAGATTCAACAAACTCTCCTTCCTCGATAAATCCGACAGCGTTCTCGTCTAATTAATAAACAAACAAATACAAACAATCACTAAACTACTCAAGAAATATCATAACATAACAATCATAAACATCACAAATAGCCACTGCACACATCAAACAATACAATTTGGGTTCAATTTAATTGAATTAAACATTATTAAGTTATGTCTAAATTATGGCAGAAACTTGTTAAATATGTTTAATTCCACAACTTGAGTTTTGTTGGTCACAAAAATACAAACTAAATTTCTATCGAAAGCTACTGATGTGTAGAAGACAACACAATTGAGTTTGGACTAATTGGAGTTACCAAACTCCCTACACAATTGTTTTAATCCAGTGAGTTATTAATCAAGTTTTTGCTACAACTCAAGTTAATGTTATTCAAAAATTAAATCTTTTTAGGGGTAACTAAACATGACTAAATGTGATCTAACAAAATTGGTCCTAAGTCATTTGGGTTAACCATTAAACATCTATAAATTTTTTAGTTCAGAAGGGTGTTCAAACCTCATCTTTATACTAAACAATTACTACTGCACAAATAATTCTACCACAATTAGGGAAGCTAATACATGACAGTACTAAGCTAACAAAATTGGTTTGGAATTATTTGGACAAACAGAGTATCAGAAACAAACAAGTTTAGATTTTAAACCTTCTGTGGCATTTTAAATATCACAGTTTATTTATTAATCTAAATGAATTGAATCCACTTGGGTTGGTTAAACATTTTTATAAGCTTTCAAGAACAATTGGATTTGATTTATTTGGATGTATATATGTCAAGATATTGAATTTGAAGTTAGGTCCAGTACTGATTTAACAGAGAACTTTAATTCAAAAATTACTGTCTTCTGGATAATGTTCAAAATTCTGACTAGTGGGGCCTACGGTCAGCGGCACTGGGCGCGCGAGGGAAATTAATAAAAACCTGACGTGTGGGGTCCACACGTCAGTGACTCCTATTCTAAACGAAGCGGTACGCTGCCGTTGGATCAAGATCCAATGGCTCACGCACGTTGCAACTCCGGCGACCAAAAACTAGAGGCGCTGCCGCGCCGGCGACGGCGAGGTGGATGGATCTCTCACCTAGGGCTCGGCAAGTCGCGGCGATGACGCGAATCGACGGCGGAGGCTCGAGGAAGGTGCTGGTGCGAGTTGTACTTGCTGGGGAGGCTCCAGTCGACGGCGGCGAGGTCTCAATCTTCCACGGCCACGGACACGGGCTCCGGCGAGGTCCTACGGTCGCGTCTGGGCACAAATCAAAGGGAAAAGGGTGGGGTGAGTGCGGTGAGCTCGGGCAACATGGTGGAGGGGTTGGAGGGGAAGAAGGGGCAGCAGCAGCACGGCTGCGTGGTGCTCGCCTACCTCGGCACGGCGAGGTCGCAGAAGGACGCGGGCAGCGTGCACGCCCTCCTGGCGGTGCACAGAAGGGAGTGGAGTGGTGCGGAGTGGTGTGGTGTCTGTGGCGATGTGTGGGGGTGGTTAAATAGCGCGAGGCTGGTCCACGGTAGTCGCGGAGCACGGACGCGTCCATGGCGCCTCCGGCGGGATATTTGCTCGAAACCGAGGCAGTGGTGCGAGGAGCGTGGCAATGCGACGACGTGTGGGGTCCGGGCGTAGTCTAGAAGGACTGGGTAGAGCGGCGCGTGTCGAGGTGCCGAGGATGGGGCGAATTTGGCCGGCACCATCCAAGCTCTCCACGGCGGGCAACGGGGGACAGAGGCAGCATTGGGGAGAGGGAAGTTCTCGATTGCCCGCAGAGGCTGCAAAGGCACCGAGCGTGGACGAACGCGAGCAAGGGGGGCCTGGAACGGCGACGACGACCACGACGCCACGGTGGCGGCGACAGTGAGCTAGGGGTAGGAGACGACGTGATTTTTGCAGAACGCCCCCAGACTCTTTTTTCCATTTACATCTAGGTCCTTTTCTGCTTCTTTTATTCCTTTTTATTTCCAGCAGCTTTTCTGGAATTTAATTGGGGCACTTAACTTATTTAGAAAAATTTGCAAATATTTGTGACGCTTCCCCATAACATGTAGAAGCTCCACAAAATTTGGCATTTCAAAATAAAATGTTTTGAATCATTTTTGTTCATAGGGTTTTAATTATGGAATTTTGTTTTATTTCAATTTGATTTTGCTTTAGAATTTTTAAAACCAGTTCAAAATATTATTTGAGATGGAAAGTAGTAAGAATGAAATGGGAGTGTTTACATTACCACTCCACTGAATTTTATTGTGAAGGAAAACAATTTCTCCTTGGACGATTTTTATGTGACACTTGTCACATTATTTTCTTGCTTTGCATTTTTATTTTATTCCTCTTCTTTTCTTCTGTTTTTTATTTAGAGCAAGCAACATACAATTAGCAAAAATAAACAACACACGCAACAATATGAGATCAACAAATATAATTTAGCAAAAGTTTTTGTTGGCTCTCATTTTTGGAATAATAATACTGATTAATAATTTTGGGATGTTACAATCCTTCCCCCCTTAAAATAAATCTCGTCCCGAGATTTGCTAGGCTTAGGTACTAAAGAGGTTGGGAATTCGCTTCCTAAGATAATCTTCGCGTTCCCAAGTTGCTTCTTCTTCAGAGTGGTTAGTCCACTGGACTTTGTAAAACTTGATCGCACGTCTTCGGGTAACACGAACATCTTCTTCGAGAATTTTGAGGGTCTCTCACGATAAGTCAGGTCTTGGTTCAGGTCGATGGAGAGGTGGTCGATGTTTTTGAAAACATCAGGCTGGTCAGGAACTTCAAGACACTTCCGGAGCAAGGAAATGTGGAAGACATCATGATAATCTCCTAACTCCGGGGCAACTCCAGCTGATAGGATACTTCTCCTCGACGAGCAATGATCTTGAAGGGTCCAATATACCTTGGCGCTAATTTTCCTTTGACATGGAAACGCTGCATTCCTTTAAGGGGTGTCACTCGGAGATAAACATAATCTCCGACTGAAAGTGAGATCACGGCGCTTGGTGTCAGCGTAACTCTTCTGACGGGATTGGGCAGTTTTGAGGCGTTCACGAATAAGCTGAACTTGCTCTTCAGCTTCACGGAGGGTATCTGGTCCGAACAATTTGCCTTCTCCGGTATCGGACCAATTCAGGGGTGTACGACACTTCTTGCCGTAAAGGGCTTCAAAAGGGGCCATTTGCAGACTAGACTGATAACTGTTGTTGTACGAGAACTCTGCAAACGGAAGACAATCTTCCCACTTGGAACCATAGGATAGAACACATGCGCGAAGCATGTCCTCCAATATCTGGTTCACTCGCTCAGTTTGGCCATCGGTCTGGGGATGATAAGCTGTGCTAAAGCTAACTTGGTTCCGAGGGCTTCATGAAGGGATTTCCAGAATCTTGAGGTGAATTGCGTGCCTCTATCAGATACAATCTTCTTAGGCACACCATGCAGGCTCACTATTCTGGAAATATACAAGTCTGCTAACTGATGCTCCGATATGGTCTTGACAGGAATGAAATGGGCAACCTTGGTCAGTCGATCAACGATGACCCAGATTGAATCATGGCCTCGGTTGGATCTTGGAAGTCCGGTAATAAAATCCATTCCAATCTCATCCCACTTCCACTCGGGAATTTTCAAAGGTTGAAGCAATCCAGCGGGTCGCTGATGTTCAGCCTTACTCGCTGACAGATATCACACTTGGCTACGAAAGAACCAATCTCTCGCTTCATTCCATGCCACCAAAATCTTTCTCGAAGGTCTTGGTACATTTTGGTTCCGCCGGGGTGGATTGAATAAGGGGTCTCATGGGCCTCCTTCAGGATTAACTCCTTAAGTTCCGTGACATTGGGCACACAGATACGGTCATTGAATTTCAGCACTCCTTCAGCATCTTCGGTAAAACCGGGTGCTTTGCCGAGGGAAATCTTCTTCTTAATTCCTTCAATGCTTTCATGACCTTTTTGGGCTTCTTTGATTTGATCCATCAGGGTTGGGGTTAACTCTAAATTGGCGAGATAACCATGGCTAACAAGTTCTAGTCCAAAATCTTGAACTCTTTGAACAAGGCTGGCTGTTCGGCTTGGATCAGGGCATTCAGGGTGCAAGGTTTGCGACTAAGGGCATCGGCAACTACATTAGCCTTTCCGGGTGATAATGGATTCCAATATCATAATCCTTGATTAATTCCATCCATCTCCTCTGTCGCAGGTTCAATCTTTCTGGGTGAAAATATACTTCAAGCTTTATCTGTATAGACCTCGCAGCGATGTCCCGCAAGATAGGGACGCCACGTTTTGAGAGCAAGAACAACAGCAGCTAACTCCAGGTCATGGGTTGGGTAATTCTCTTCATGCGGTCGCAACTGCCGGGACAGATACGACACAACTTTGCCTTCTTGCATCAGAACGCAACCAAGTCCGAGGCGTGATGCATCGCAATACACGTCGAAACTCTGGTGACGTCTGGCATAATCAATTGGGGCTGAGGTTAGTCTCTTCTTCAGTTCTTGGAAACTATCCTCACACTTCTGAGTCCATTCAAATTTCTTGTCCTTCTTCAACAGTTGGGTCATGGGTTTGGCTATACTGGAAAATCCTTCAACGAACTTGCGGTAATAACCGGCGAGTCCGAGAAAGCTTCGGATTTCAGTCACACTGGTTGGGGATAACCAGTCAACAATGGCTTGGATCTTCTCGGGTCACAGAAATTCCTCCGGCAGATACAACATGTCCGAGAAATGCCACTTCACTGAGCCAAAACTCACACTTGCTAAGCTTGGCATACAGCTGGTGCTCTCGGAGGTCTCCAAAACTAGACGCAGGTGTTCAGCATGCTCTTCTTCGGTCTTGGAATAAATAAGGATGTCATCAAGGAAAACTACCACGAACTTGTCGAGGTACTCCATGAAAATCTTGTTCATGAGATTCATGAAATAGGCTGGGGCATTGGTCAGACCAAAAGACATCACGGTGTATTCAAACAAACCGTAACGAGTGGTGAAGGCGGTCTTGGGAATGTCTGTCTCTCGGATCTTCAACTGATGGTAACCTGTCCGAAGATCGATCTTGGAAAAGACTCGGGCTCCGTTCATTTGATCGAACAGATCCTCGATCTTGGGAAGAGGGTACTTGTTTTTAATGGTCACGTCATTCAGCTTGCGATAATCCACACACAGGCGTGTGGTACCGTCTCTCTTGTCCACAAAAATAATGGGTGATCCCCAAGGTGAAGCGCTTGGGCGAACAAGTCCTTTGCTGAGCATATCTGCCAACTGCTTCTTCAACTCAACCAGCTCTTCCGGATTCATCCGATAAGGTTTTGGGATATAGGGGTTCCTGGGATAAGCTCAATTATGAACTCAATTCCCGGTCTGGCGGCATACCAGGCAATTCTTCAGGGAAAACATCCTTGAATAGGTGAACAACACGGATCTCATCTAGGGGGTCGAGCTATGCTCTCATGGCAGCCTGGGTGAGATTGACTAGTTTCAGACACATACTCCACTTCTACTTCTTTGTCGGTGGTGATGGATACAGCTCTTCTGGCACAGTCAATTCGACCATGGTACTTGGCTAACCAATTCATACCGAGTATAACATCGATGCCTTGGGTTCCCAGAACAATTAAGTTAACTGGAAACTTTTCTCCTTTGATCTCAAGGGGTACATCGGAGCAAAACATCTTGGTCTCTACGGTGGATTCTGGGATTTGGATGACCATGGGTTTGGGTAAGAGGCTCTCGACTAAACCTCCCTTAGCAACAAATTCTTGGGTAACAAATGAATGGGTAGCACCAGAATCAAACAGAACAGTTGCAGGTACTGAGTTGACAAGGAACGTACCCAGCACAACATCCGGCGCATCCTGAGCTTCTTCAGCATTGATGTGGTGCAGACGACCCTTGGCAACAGCAGCATTTCCGCGGGGTGCGGCATTCTTGCCATTTCCATTGCGGCCTTGACCATTGTTCGTGCCGGCGCATTGGGGCGCTGAACATTCCTCTTGGGATTGGGACATTCTCTGGAGTAGTGACCCTTGTTGCCGCATTCAAAGCAGACAACATTGGATTGCGGGTGAAGTTGTTGAAGTTTCCTCCGGGACGGTTATTGTCATTGGGGCGGTTGAAGTTGTTTGGGCGGTTAGGGTAATTGGGGCGTGGAGCTTGGGTGGACGATAGGCAGGCCTGGGTTTTGCTGAAAGATACGAGGTTTCTGGCTGCTCGAACCTTCCTGAGCATTCATCCTCCTCTTGCGACCTTCATACATAGACTTGCGCTTGGTCTCCAGCTGGATGGCTTTGTCCACAAGTGACTCCAGATCACGGAAGTCATGGATAACCAGAGCACACTGCAGTTCATCATGAAGTCCACTCATGAAACGCTCCATCTTCTTCTCTTCTTTGTCGGTGTCATCAGGAGCATACCGAGATAAGTCGGTAAACTCATCCAGATAACCGACCACATCTACTTCCCTGCCTCAGCTTGCGGAACTCATCCTTCTTCCTCTCAATAAGTCCGTGGGAATATGCTTCTTGCGGAACTTCTCCTGGAACTCAGCCCAGTTGATAACATGACCAGCTGCTGGAGAGCCTTGGTAGTTTCCCACCAAGCTCTTGCAGGTCCAGCGAGATAGTGGGTTGCATACAGCACTTTCTCATTTTCTCCCACAGCAGCAACTTCAAGATTGTTGTCGATGGTGCGAAGCCAATCATCGGCTTCTAGTGGGTGAAGTCCCTTGGAGTAGGTGGGTGGGTTGGTCTTCTGGAAATCGCCTAAGGTGGATCGCTGGTTTCCATCCCATTGCCATTACCACCATTGTTGTTGTTGTTGTTGTTATTGTTGTTGTTGTTAAGCGGCTGCGAGTTGCTGCAGGGCAGCGAGATGAGCTTGGCGCTCTTGCCGGGCATTTTCACGTTCCTCCATGATAAGCGCGAGAAGTTGGGCGGGGGTTGGGTCCGGTGGTGGTGGTGCTGATCCTGATCCTTCCGCATTGTGCGACGGGGCGGCATCCTGAAGCACACCGGGTATAAGAGGCAAGGCAAAAAAGTTCGACTAAGGGAAAAGACGATTCGCAAGTGGTTGATTAATTTAAGGATTATATGAAAATATTTCACAGATCAAACAAGACAAACATACTTATATATTACAAACATCACATCAAGGAGTTCACAACAACATCAAGCTTACAACATCACCTTACATCTAAGATACATAACATCTGGTTTCCAAAAGAACCACTACTTCGACTCGACTAGCGATAGGGGGTCAACCTAATCCTGCGGTAGTGATCAAGTCACTCGCCTACTGAGGTGGAACCTCCAGCTCTAACACGTCAGCATCTGACTGGTAGGTGGCTCCTCGGGATCCTCCTCCTCGTCCTCGAGAACTGCCTCGAGTGGCTCCTCCTCCTCGTCAACTAACTCCTCCTCATCATCCTCCTCCTCACAGTCCATCTCCTCCACGAAGTCATCATCGTCACTGAGGAAAGCGTTGTTCTCCTTGCGGAGATCCTCGCCCTCCTCCTCCATCTCGTCAGTATGGTGCTCTAGATCCTCAATCAGCGTCCTGCTCGCCACCTTCTTGCGGAGCTTCACGATAGTCTTCCTCAGCTGGGCCCTCTTCCTGAGAAGAGCGACCTTCTCCTCCATCAGCTTCTCCTCGTTCTCGCGAAGCTCAACGAGCGACTCGCGGTCAAAGTGAAGCTGAATCCTAGTGCGCAACAGATCATCCTGAGTGCACTGAAGTAAGAGCTCCATGTCCATGATGTAGCTCCCAAACATCGGGTGGTAAGGTGAAGGAGTAGGGTGTCCGTCGCAGTTGCGCCTCCCGTAGAACCGGAAACGGGAGTCTGCCAACTCCGCCTTGTGCTCCTCACAAAGTCGGGCTAGCATCCTCTGTGTGGCAGTACAGAGACCGTCAACCCAGGTGGCCTCCTTGGTGGTGAAGATGACGTCCTGGAACTGGGAGACTTGATGTTCCTGCGAACTGACGACTGATGAGCCAGCTCAGCCTTCCGACACCGTGAACGTCAATCTGAGCTCCCTCAAACTCTGGAGCGGGGCGACCTAACAGCTTGCTCAACTCGAACAAGTCCCTCTCAAACGTCAGCTTGCTGTCCTTCTCAAGCTGAACGAACTCGGTCCAATGGAGTGCCATCTACAATTTTTAAGCAAAATTTTAAGTTAGTTAGGTGACAAGTGTATCAAAATTTTAAATAGTAGGTAACAAGTGAGTCAAATTTTAAGCTTAATGAGAGGTCTGCAAAATTTTAGGGATACAAGGAAAATGTAATTTTAATGAGAGTAAAATTTTGCATAAGTAAGAGGATTGGAGATAAGCAGTTTTCGAAAATACTTCATTCCTTTCTTTTTAGAAATTCATCTTTTGTAACATTTGTCTAACGACCATGCTAACTAAGGTTTCCTAAAGTCAGGATGGCTCTGATACCAAGTCTGTGGGGACCCCGGACTAGCTGTCCGAAATACCCGATTATGCTTAACACAACGATCCCGTGATCAGTCTGTCGTTGCACATAATCCGAATTGGATACCAAAGTTTACATCCATTACAATACCGAATTAAAAGTCTTACATAAATGGTCATTTAGACCAAGTCTTACATAGGTGCCTTCATGGGCCAAACCAAAATATCAGCGGAAGCTACGGCGTAGTAGACATCATATTCTAACGATGACAACCCGACAGGCAGCTGACTTGTGGAGATCCTTAGTTGGCGTAGAAGTCGCCATACTCCTGCTCGGCGTAGTGCTCCTCCTCGTAGTCTGGCTAGGACAATAGCCAGGGACGAAACCAATATGAGTACATTTGAATGTACTCGCAAACTACCCCAACATGAGTATGCACTAGTTTTATTTTGCAACTTTTATTTATTTAAAACATCTCTATATCTTTATTGAAAAAGGTAAGAAGAGTTTTATAACTATTTTAAAGAATCACCATTTTATCTGTTTCTCCAAAACTCCTCCTTTTTCCGACCATAGCCCGTCATGGTCCACTTCCTCCAACAACCTCATACCGATCCGTTGGTATAGGTGTAGGAACATTCTCCACTTCATTTTCTTTTTAAAACTCAAAGTCTTTCAAAAACTTGCACATGGTCAAAGTAGGGCCTCCCAACTGTCCATATCCGAGGACTCGGCTATTCGAATAGTTTTACACTCTGCAGAGTTAGCACGCTTTTCCCACATCCATCCGGCAACTCATCGTGTCTGCCACGTCTCGCCATACAGGTGTATGCGAAGTAAGCCACCGACCATAGCCTGTCCTTTGCTCATGCTAGTATAGGATCCTTCCCATATGACACTTCCACACACTTAACCCAGCCCGTCGGAATCTAAGTGTGAGGACTCATAGTTTTGTCCGGCGGTTTATGGTGGAACCTTCAATCCTCCTCCTTATCTTTCATAGAGTTTGAGCGAGGACCCGGGTCAGGGGTCCTCACCATCCCTCATGCATAACGGAGTCATCTCCGTCGATGAGGTATCCCATACTAATATGAGCAAATTATATGACTAAGCCCTTTTCCCATATGTGGTAAATGTGGTCGCACAGGGTATCGGCTGGTTGACGTAAGTACAAGGACACACTGTGCATTTTTCATAAACATCTCCATTTCCATTTCTCCATTCAACACCGACATCTCGGTATTCCATAATCACACAAGAATTTCAAAGGAGTTTTGAATAAACATTTATTTTTCCCATCCTATAATTTGATATATCAACTACTACATAGTGGTGGCAAAATAATTTCCATATATGTTTTGAAAAGGTTTTATAAATCTTTGCCTTAAGAGTAAATCATGATATCAAAAATAGATGCATATGTTTGTAGTGCAAGCTCAGAGAGTAGCTTGCCTTGCTCGGCAAAGTGACCTTGGTCTTGATCTTCAGATTCAACAAACTCTCCTTCCTCGATAAATCCGACAGCGTTCTCGTCTAATTAATAAACAAACAAATACAAACAATCACTAAACTACTCAAGCAATCATCATAACATAACAATCATAAACATCACAAATAGCTACTGCACACATCAAACAATATAATTTGGTTTCAATTAATTGAATTAAACATTATTAAGTTATGTCTAAATTATGGCAGAAACTTGTTAAACATGTTTAATTCCACAACTTGAGTTCTGTTGGTCACAAAAATATAAACTAAATTTCTATCGAAAGCTACTGATGTGTAGAAGACAACACAATTGAGTTTGGACTAATTGGAGTTACCAAACTCCCTACACAATTGTTTTAATCCAGTGAGTTATTAATCAAGTTTTTGCTACAACTCAAGTTAATGTTATTCAAAAATTAAATCCTTTTAGGGGTAACTAAACATGACTAAATGTGATCTAACAAAATTGGTCCTAAGTCATTTGGGTTAACCATTAAACATCTATAAATGTTTTAGTTCAGAAGGGTGTTCAAACTTCATCTTTATACTAAACAATTACTACTGCACAAATAATTCTACCACAATTAGGGAAG
This sequence comes from Poa pratensis, assembly GCA_947311845.1. Classification (NCBI taxonomy): domain Eukaryota; kingdom Viridiplantae; phylum Streptophyta; class Magnoliopsida; order Poales; family Poaceae; genus Poa; species Poa pratensis. The sequence continues at coordinate 38,027,153 of CAMZMU010000073.1, forward strand.
CTAATACATGGCAGTGGTAAGCTAACAAAATTGGTTTGGAATTATTTGGACTAACAGAGTATCAGAAACAAACAAGTTTAGATTTTAAACCTTCTGTGGCATTTTAAATATCACGGTTTATTTGTTAATCTAAATGAATTGAATCCACTTGGGTTGGTTAAACATTTTTATAAGATTTCAAGAACAATTGGATTTGATTTATTTGGATGTATATATCTCAAGATATTGAATTTTGAAGTTAGGTTCAGTTCTGATTTAACAGAGAAGTTTAAATTCAAAAATTACTGTCTTCTGGATAATGTTCAAAATTCTGACTAGTGGGGCCTACGGGTCAGCGGCACTGGGCGTGCGAGGGAAATTAATAAAAACCTGACGTGTGGGGTCCACACGTCAGTGACTCCTATTCTAAACGAAGCGGTACGCTGATCCAACGGCTCACGCATGTTGCAACTCCGGCGACCAAAAACTAGAGGCGCTGCCGCGCCGGCGACGGCGAGGTGGATGGATCTCTCACCTAGGGGCTCGGGAAGTCGCGGCGATGACGCGAATCGACGGCGGAGGCTCGAGGAAGGTGCTGGTGCGAGTTGTACTTGCTGGGGAGGCTCCAGTCGACAGCGGCGAGGTCTCAATCTTCCACGGCCACGGACACGGTCTCCGGTGAGGTCCTACGGTCCCGTCTGGGCACAAATCAAAGGGGAAAAGGGTGGGGTGAGTGCGTGAGCTCGGGCAACATGGTGGAGGGGTTGGAGGGGAAGAAGGGGCAGCAGCAGCACGGCTGCGTGGTGCTCGCCTACCTCGGGCACGGCGAGGTCGCAGAAGGACGCGGGCAGCGTGCACGCCCTCCTGGCGGTGCACAGAGGGGAGTGGAGTGGTGCGGAGTGGTGTGGTGTCTGTGGCGAGGTGTGGGGTGGTTAAATAGCGCGAGGCTGGTCCACAGTGGTCGCGGAGCACGGACGCGTCCATGGCGCCTCCGGCGGGATATCTGCTCGAATCCGAGGCAGTGGTGCGAGGAGCGTGGCAATGCGACGACGTGCGGGGTCCGGGCGTAGTCTAGAAGGACTGGGTAGAGCGCGCGTGTCGAGGTGCCGAGGATGGGGCGAATTTGGCCGGCGCCGTCCAAGCTCTCCACGGCGGGCAACGGGGGACAGAGGCAGCATTGGGGAGAGGGAAGTGCTCGAGTGCCCGCAGAGGCTGCAGAGGCACCGAGCGTGGACGAACGTGAGCAAGGGGGGCCCTGGGGGGCCTGGGAACGGCGACGACGACCACGGCGCCACGGCGGCGGCGACAGTGAGCTAGGGGTAGGAGACGACGTGATTTTTGCAGAACGCCCCCTGGACTCTTTTTTCCATTTACATCTAGGTCCTTTTCTGCTTCTTTTATTCCTTTTTATTTCCAGCAGCTTTTCTCGAATTTAATTGGGGCACTTACCTTATTTAGAAAAAATTGCAAATATTTGTGAGGCTTCCCCATAACATGTAGAAGCTCCACAAAATTTGGCATTTCAAAATAAAATGTTTTGAATCATTTTTGTTCATAGGGTTTTAATTATGGAATTTTGTTTTATTTCAATTTGATTTTGCTTTAGAATTTTTAAAACCAGTTCAAAATATTATTTGAGAGGGAAAAGTAGTAAGAATGAAATGGGAGTGTTTACATTACCACTCCACTGAATTTTTATTGTGAAGGAAAACAATTTCTCCCTTGGAGGATTTTTATGTGACACTTGTCACATTATTTTCTTACTTTGCATTTTTATTTTATTCCTCTTCTTTTCTTCTTGTTTTTATTTAGAGCAAGCAACACACAATTAGCAAGAAATAAACAACACAGGCAACAATATGAGATCAACACATATAATTTAGCAAAAGTTTTTGTTGGCTCTCATTTTTGGAATAATAATACTGATTAATAATTTTGGGATGTTACAACTGACCAGTCACCCGCAGGAGGAAGGGTCGAGATCTGGACTCCCCTTGAGCGAGTTACAGGAGGCGAAGAAGCCCGAGCTTTTGCGGGTATGTCCCGCAAAGCCTTCTGCCTCTGCTCGGCGGCAACGGTACGCTGCATGAAGGCGCCCGCCGATCGCTCAACGGCCAGCGGCTGCGCAGCCGCACGCTTCGGACGCTTGGACAGAGGCTTCGCGTCCTCGGTCCCCGATTTGTGCTTCCTCCTCCAAATACGGAGGGGCTCGTCGTCTTCATCTTTGTCGAGCGCCAGGTTCTTGGACCCGGCGCGTTCTTCTCTTCCTTCTTGTCCTTCCTCCTCATCTTCGTCCCCAGATGGGATGGATATCAGTTGGCGGGAGGAGGAGTCGGCATCACGGGCCTCAGTGGTGGCGTCGGCCTCGTCGTCAGAGTCGTGCTCGACGATGTCGTTTGGGCCGACGGGCACCGCAGTAGCATCTTCACGAATCAGAGGCATCCCGACGAGCGTGCGAAACTCCTATGCCCAGCAAACAAAAGAAATCGGTATAAAAGACCAAGGAAAGGAAGGCAAGATGACTCGTCAAGAACAAGGACTCACCTGAGAAGCCGGACGCCTGGTGGAGTGGGCCTTGAGGCCTCTAACGTTCCACTCAGGAGCCGGGTGGATGGTGATCCGCTTCATCCGGAGCGTGAACTGCTCTGTCGACTAGAACAACTTCGGGTCGTGGTGTTGCGGGTCCTCCGTGCCCGAGTATTCGCATATCAGCGAGGGCTGGCCTGGAACGGCGCGATCTTCCTTTTCACCCAGGTAGCGATGAGGTTCAGGCCCGTCAGTCCCTGTGCCTTAAGCTCCTAGAGCCACTTCATCAGTCGGTTCACCATCGGCATGTCGGTGGCCTGCGGGAACTCTTGAAGATTGTGGGGCCGGCTCGGTGACGCGGAGAAGGGGAGAATTCTGATCTCGCCGTCGGGTGCCGGCTCCAGCATGTAGAAGCCCGTCTTCCTCCAATACACCTTTGTGGGGAAGCCGAGGTCCAGGTAGTCGACGTCGCCGTGAACCTGGAAGTTGAGGCCGCCGCAAGGTGGTATGTCTCCGCTCTTCCCCAGTTTGCCATGGAAGATCCACAGCCACAACAGGAAGAAGGCGGCGCAGCCGAATTAGCGATCACATAGCGTGACGAAGCAGGCGAGGTGAAGAATGGAGTTGGGTGTCAGATCATGAATCTGCAGCCCGTAGAAGTCGAGGAAACGTCGGAAGAACTCCGACGTGGGAAATCCCAACCCGCGCTCAAGGAAGGTGAGGAAGGCGACAAACTCGTCAGTCGCGGACACGGGCGCGGATCCGCGGTGGCGATGCGCCACCGACCCTATGTCGCCGGCGGCAGCAATCCCTCGGCGGCGGCTTCCTCCAGCACGCGGGCGGTCACCGACGACCTCTCCCACTAGCACTTTGGCGCCACCATTGTCGCCGCGAGGGAGGAGTGTATGTGCCCGATTGTGGTGGCGACGGCGTAGTGCAGAACGCGGCGAAGAACAGCTCTGTGGAGAGAGAGAAGCACCAGGCGCGAGGAAGAAGAGAATTGGAGCAGTGCCCTCACTCGGCCGCTCCCCTCCCCTTTAAATAGCCACGGTGAATGCAGCCGTTACTGCAGTAAATGGAGCCGCCCACGTCGCCCACTAACTCCACGTCACGCGACGCCTCGGGTCCCGCGCAGGCGTGCCGAAACATGCGGCCCCGATTGAGCCACGTCGATCTGCAATGTTTTTTCCGGCCATTGGATCGAGTGCGTGCGGGTCGCACCATCATCATTACCTTTGCTCCATCCCGAGGCAGAGGCAGTCGATGCGTCGTCAAGTCTCATCAGTCGACTCGGCGTCAGACAGACAAACACTACCGGATAAATGGTCAAAGATGCTGTGACGGCATCCAGAGAATACGAGGAGACAACCCGGCAAGGAGGCGAGTCGGCACGGCAAAGCGTCCCAATGGGCACGAGCTGGCATCAAACAAAAACTTGAGTTAGACCGGACGCTGACGCGTTAATCCACCACTCTACGCTTTTTGTTTTCTCTCTGTTTCAGGAGTTCGCTCAACGACACGACCCGGCAGCTCGCAAGACAAAGACCAAGCCGGAGACGAGTCCCTGGCGAACTCGGGGGCTAATGATGGGGGGATGCCTAACCGGGTAGGCCCAGGACCACGAGTCGGACTACAAGACCGGGTGGCCTAGAGCCCACTCGGAGGTCATCTTCCAGGATACCGGGTTCCCGAAGAACCCGGCAGGCCGGCTCGGGGAAGGTGGCAAGCTGATCTTTCCGAATCAGATAACGATCTGTGTATCCCCAAGAGTGCGCTCCATGAAGCCGTACTTGTAGCAAGTTAGCTAGCGCTGCCTAGGGCACCCGTCATTTCCGTGTAAACCCTAGCCGACTCCCCATATAAAGCCGGCTAGGCGCAACCCTAGGGGCATAATCACCTCAATATATAGGTGGAGGGGGGCTGCCAGCCCTGCTGGCTGGGTGGTGTGGGACTAATCCTAGGCCGGTCGGCCCCCTCCTTGGCCCTTTGGGGCGAAATCCCCTCCCTATGGGCCTTCTCCCCGTGGGAGAGGCCCATTCAGAGTTGGGGCTGCCTAAAATTCGAAAATAAATAAAATAAAAATATATTTAATCATTAATTCAACCAATTAATATTAAATACATATTATCTAATTTATTCCGGCTCCGAAAACTATTTCGTTGCCCTCCGATCCTCATCGGATGCTCCCAAACTACATCAGAAATGCTCCGGAACACTTCCGGTGTTCTTCTCTCTATTCTCTCTTATGCGTCCAATCTAAATAAATGTCACTCCCCTTAAGAGTGTCACCCTAGTAGTTCAAGAATACTCCAGACATGATCGAGATCCGTTCTCCGATCAATGACTATCAGGGAGACCTGGATGGCTATGATAGTCCCTATGCATCACGAATAACTTTGTCATTCGAACCTTAGACGTCGAGCCTTAAACCTTTTGCCTGGCGATACTTAGTGTGTTCGAGACTCGATCTTAGATATCGTGATACCTAGCTTGATCTCATTTTCGACAGCACTATTCTTTACTCGTTCGTGATGTTACGTCCTCGTGACCTAGTCACATGCTTGCAAGCTCATTGACGTAATCTCACCGAGTGGGCCCAGAGTATCTATCCTGCTATGCGGATTGGCAAATCCCGCTCTTGATCCCTCGTCTTAACATACTCCCTTTCGATACCCGAGAGGAACACCGTTATAGTGACACTATTAAGATATGACGTTTGATGCAATCAACGTATCTTTTAGAAATAGCAATTAGAGTTGATCTCATGGTCGAAGGCGTAATGACTACGTCCTACAAATATTGGGTGTGTCCATCACATCATTCTCCTAATGATATGACTCCATTGTCAACTGACATAAATGTCACATGATCTAGAAACCTAGATCATCAATCGCACAATGGACTAGCTAAATAGAGGCTACTAGGGACCTGGTTGTTTATCTACCACACATGTATTAATGTTTCCGCTTAATACAGTTATAGCATGGTATGAACAATCGAGATATGACAAATAAAATATCTTTATTAATTGCCTCTAGGGCATATCTCCTTCAATTGTTTTCCCTTCTTACACTAGCTTCAGCAGTTTACAGCATTGCGAGGAGCTCATTTGGTGTTTTCTCCAACCCATTCATGTTGTAATTCATGAAAAAACCGTTGTAAGACGGGGGAGGGATGCCAACACCACATCTATACTTACCTCAGCTAGAATAGGCCTGAAGCCTCGTGCCATAACCAAACATCTTGATTACATGCTCGCTCACAGAGCTTCCTTCTGCCATGTGACATGACAAAAGTGCCTTTGTTATCTCATAACGCTCAGTCTTAGCCTGAGTCTGGTACATGGCCGTGAGCGACAATCATGTCGTAAGCAGAAGTTCGATCAAAAAAATTCTGCAACTCAGGTTCCATACATGTCAACATGAGACATTGAATGGAGATAGCCGTATCACTCAACAGGGTGTACGCATCTCTCTCAGCTTTTGTTGCCTCGTCACCTGGCTCCTCGGGAAGAGGACCATCGAAGACGTACTCACTCTTTGCGTTCCTAAGAACAATCCTTAGTGCACGCACCCAATCAGAGTAGTTGCTTCCATTTGCAGTCAGGGGTTTCTTCTCAATCAGGGGTCCAAGGTTAAAAGTGGATGCTATGTTACGAGCCATTGATCTACAACAATTAAAGTTCACTTAGACATGTTCATAATTATTTCTAGCACTATCAAGCGAATGGCGCGATGGGAGCCGTCGGAGGGGAATCCGGTGGCCGCAATAGGGAGCGATGGCAGTGGCGGCCCGAGGATGAGCCCGCCTCGCGGTCGTTCTTATCTTTGCCCATCCCCAGCCACCGGAGCGGCATGGTCACGGTGGTCGCTGGCTACCGTGCAGCGCCGTGGCTAGGGCTAGGGTTTGTGTCGGTGGGGGCGAGTGGAGTGTGGCCATCCCCATCCACGGGCCCAAGCATTAAAAAGGACCGGCAGGTGGCGTGTGGGGAGAGCGACCAACGCCGTCTCGCTTCCAGGTGGGCCAGAGGAGAACACCACACGGAGATGCGGTCAGTCCGCCGCGCGTCCGCCTCGATGCAAACCTAGCCCATGTTTGCGTCGAGGCAGACGCGCGGCGGACTGAAAATGGATTGGCACCAATTTTGTGTCGCCACGTTGTAGGGATTTATGACACAACTTTGAGCCAGTGCATTGCCCTACAGAGATTGTAGCCCCTCCCCAAAGTCTAACCGGTTGCGGGTGTTTTTTCTATCCGCCCGTGTGCAACACCGAGACACTTAAGAATGGATCTTATCAATGCATTTGTCTAAAAGTACTGTGTGTGACATAAAATAAAGTAGAACATTATCAACAACATGTCCCCACACACACACTCTCTCTCTCTGGTCAGGACTTCTGCCACCTCGTCGCGGCGACCACCACCTCCTCTGCCTCTCTGGCATGGACGCTCACGCCGTGCAGCTTCTGGGCGGCCCCCGGCGATACCACTTAGCAGGCTCATCGGGCTCACCCCGATCCAGCATATCGACATCGTCCTCTTCCTCTTAATCCTCGCCGTGGTCTCCAACATGCCGAGGCCCTGTTTGTTTCTAGATTTTTTGTGGGGATTTGTGGGGATTATCCCGGTCAAACCCCGAAATCCCTACATATCCCAAAACATCGTTTGTTTTTAGTGTATTAGACATGTTTTATCCCCACCTTTCCCCATAAATCCCCAAACTCTAGTTCATTTTTTTCTCAATCCCCAATCCCCTAGTGGATTGGGTGAAGTTTGGGGTTTCACCCAATCAAGTAGAGGATTATCTCCACCAATCCCCTAAAATACCCTAGTAACAAACAAGGCCTGATGGGGCATGAATCTGGCATGCCCGAGTGCTCTACCCAAAGCTCCTCTTCGTCATATCCGGCGAGGGGTTCACCTATATATGCCAGCTCGACTTTTTCCGCCGCGGATGCCCCATGTGGATGAACATCCCTGTCAGTAGCAAACACACCAAGTCTCAAAAAAAAAAGTAGCATACACACCATCAAAATCAAAATGAAGACAATGTAACATTGTCACTATCAAGTCAAGTATTATACAGAGTTACAAAGAGCATCTTGTATAATTTCAATATTAACACGATGATTAAAGAAAGTTGCGCATGTTATACAAATTCTGGCATGCATTAAAAACATAGGATTGACGTACTTATTATCTAGCACAGCATAACCAGAAACTTTGTCCCTATGTATTTCAGAAGCATGAAGCCTTTTCCCTACTCGTTTGAACCACAGCAAATTTAATTGGACAACTTAAAATAGAATAATTACTTGAAACCTGTGATACATATTAACATGGTTGTATGGGTTTCTTCAATTAGGAGGGGAGAGAAAAAAATGAGATCATAAGTGTCGATTTAAAGAGATAAAAAAATCAATATGTTTATTTGAAGAGTTTTTTTAATGTTACGTTTATTTGAAGAGTCCTTATAGCAGCTGGCAGCTATATAAATGCTTCAGGTGAGCATCCACCCAGAGGCATACATAACAGAAATCCACATGCTAGAAAGAGTTCAATAAGAATGGTTGTCAATGCATACAAAATCAGTCAATTGAGTACTCGCAAGACCCATTCTAATCTAATGAAACGTAACATATACTGTGAAACCTAATAAAGATATGATGTATGTAATCCTCCTCCATGCCAGCACGCAGTCATCTTTAGAAGTTACAATAACTATCTTTTTTGAGTTGTAAACTAAAATACACGCTGATTTCATCTGAAAAGCTTCCTGCAACTTCTGAGGTTCAGTTGGAAATAGAATCCCCGGTTCTCAAGCTAAACAAGATCCATTCTGAGCATGGCATTGTACTCCTGATCTGAACATATGTTTCCTATGAAACTGAAGCCCATTGAATTAATGTCAAACTACAAAGGTGTGATATGAACTAAACTAACGTTTACAACTATGCTTTTGCAGAAGAGGCTTTTCTGTTCATAAGATAATACCGAACAAAAAATCAGAGCAATATCAACGTCGACAGTGACACGCGGAGTTATCAGTGCCATTTTTACCTTTTGTATATTCAACTTGGTTCTTTAACAGAAAGATAGGAGATTGTATATGACGCTTTCTGCTCCGCCAGGATCGACCGGAGAGGAAAATGAGCGAAATCTCGCCTAGGAGAACTAAGAACACAGAATGATGCCATCCCCAACCGCATATCTCCCCTCGGAGGATTGTAACTGCAGTTGACCTGATAGGATTATGGTGAGAACACTCTCAGTCTCTCATGAAAACTGGAGCAGGGTGAGACTGGCAAGAGAGGTGCCCAACAGGATGGTGTCACCTTTTGGCCAACTCAGGATCATGAAGCTGCAACAAAATGAAGAAACTCAGTTGCAGATGTTGCAACCTCTAAAAGTATTCCTTGAAGAAATTATGCTAATTACTAATGATATTTACCAATCATTATCATTTTAGTTCACAATAGATTTATCATCTTATTCATTAATTTGCTCACGTTGTAGCTAGGACAGGGGAAACTGTGAGATAACGTAAAATCATTCATTTGTATTAATTCAGGAATTATTGAATTGAATCGAATGTATTCTTTCAGGGCTTGTCAAGGGGGTACATATCAGTCCAGCGGCTAAGCCCATCCAGGAAGGTAGTTGATTCTAGCTAGAACACAGGAATTATCAAATTATTACTTTTAGAAAAAAATATTATCAACTATAATATTATATAGCTATCATGTGAAAATATATTTCATGGTGTATCTTAGGATGGTTATTTTGTATTGTAAATGTTCATAATTTATTTTAAAAAACTTGGTCAAACTTAACATAATTTTTGAACAAAACGGGCAATTTGCCTCATTTTATTTAAAAAGAAGGAGAGAATTGATCGGTTAATTAACGGGAAACCGGCCTAAAACCGATACAACCACCCTCGCAAGCCGTCATGGAACACGACCGCTTCGAGGGCACACTCAGCCACCCTGGCTACCCACACGAACAACACGCACACCGCTACAAAAGAGGACAGCCGTTGAGGTCGTCCACCGGCGGCATCGTCATCACTCCTCCCCGAGCAAGCGACTCCGACTTCGCTGAAGACGACCACCAAAGAAAGCCTCACCGCAGCGGCAACGAGAAGCCCACGCCGGCCTATGCCAAACAGATGACTCTTCGCACGGTGACAAGCAGCTCCGATTTTGAAGACGGGCTCCGGAGAGGAGATATGCAGAACCTGCGCCGAAGAAGCTCTTCGCACCGGACCACCCTTGCAGGTTATCGTAACGCTGCCCATATGGAGGCTTGAAAACATAGCAGCTCCGACTTCACAACCTGGGAAGACCAACATGAAGACTCGGACATGTAGGAGCAACTTAACATAATTTGACTTTTCAAAAATAATATAGGTCTTATTCATTGGAACAGAGGTAGTAGGTGCATCAAGCAAGCCCATCCATGAAGCTAGCTGTTGGATAACATGCAGATCACTCAAAATCCCATACAATTAGCTACGGATAAAAGGTCAGTAAAAAAATTTTTTGTTGTTGTTGTGAGGGCCTTCCTATTGCACATAGAACTTAGATGAGACATGTCCTTTCTTCAAATCAGTATTTAAATACCTCTGTAAAGAAAGAAAAAAAATACAACTCATGGTTTCAAACTGCATGAAATTCAGTTGGAGAAAGCCTAGCACGAAAACTTATTTTTAAGAGGCTCATCCGGCAGTGGCAATAGAAAGAGAAATAACATGTTTCACTGATAGGAAATCACACTTTCTGTTTTTGTTTTGTTTTGCGAAACACAGTACAACGCAGACGCGCACATACACGCGCATACATTCACCCCTATGACCACCTCCGAGAGACTGAGCCAGCAGTTGAGTCTTGAGATTGACGAAGTCACCACAGGCGTCTCGCTGTCGACGGGAACGTCGCCTCCCACTGAAGAATATTCTGCCTAAATGAGAAACACCAGCGTCAAACCTGGGGTTTGAACTCTGGTGGGCTGGGGGTACAACCACCCACCTAACCATCTTGCCACAGGCAAGTTCTCAATCACACTTTCTGTTAATGATCCATCCAGACCGTTTATCAGTGAAATGTACTTCCAAAAGAAGGAAAGAATTATAGAGGACAATAATGCAACATTCTAGATTCATACATTTATACAAAACTATGTGCTTGTATACAGATAAACGTGCAACAACCGAACACGGTTTCATCCAGTTTTTCTGAGATTCAAAGCTTCTGCCATCTCTTGAAGGGAAACCAGGGATAAGTTTCAGATCAAGCCGGGTCTTACCTTCGGGATGGAGGCCGGACAGCCCGAACAAATAAGAGCTAACAGTGCATGATTAGACTAGTTGGAGATGCTCTAACGGTGCATGATTAACGTTGCTTGGCTGGTAGGTTAGCATTGGCTCATCATACAACATTAGAATGATATTTAATACCAGTTGGATTAACCAGGTCGTACGGTGGATATTGTCCGGATCTGACGCGCTGCATTTTTCTATTAGCCTAGATTTTCCATGTATAATTGATTATAGCATCATATATTTCTAACCGTATAATGTGTAGAAGATATGACACACTTTGACCATAATATCTCGAGTAATAGAAACACACCATAACTTAAATGGTTTCAACTCACATAAGTACCAACTGTTCAACATACGCAAGAAGCAACATCTGAAATATATAGAAACAAAAACTGGCAAAATGATAGGAAAGCTTAAAAATTGCAAGATAACTCTCAGATTTCTTGAGGCTTGATAACTTGTGACAAACAGAAACAAAATTTAGGTCTTATGAATTTCGGACCAATTTCAAGTGATTTTCTTCTGAATCCGTACATCACCTCAATATTGGAACGGTTCGGAGAAGTCATAAAAAGGATGATTGGATGTGGAGCGACAATCGGCCACTAAAATTAATCTGTGCAGCCGGGTATGTGCGTGCAGCGTGCGTGCGATCGATCCCTATGCTGCGGTACGAGATGGGCCAATTTGCTAACTGGGCCTAGAGCAGTCTTGTGGAGGAGGAAAATGGGCTTTTGGCCCGAATATCTGTGATTTTCGTATTTCCTTTCTCTTATATACGTGTATTATAGGCTGTATAAACCAGTTTTTTGGTCATAAAGTTTGGGTATTCAAGAATACCTTGAATTGAAGTAGGCCCGCCCCTGGCAACAACGGACATAGCGTCATAGCGAGGCAGCACAATAACGGCAAGATCAAAGCCATTTACATCGCATAATTTGCACTTTCACCCTCCAATTGTAGAAAGTTAACCCACAGTCCACTTCCAATACAAACAAAATAACACGTTGCCAGAAAACAAAATCCTGTGGCAGAAATAAAAATTACTCATCTCTACTTAAAAAAGAAAAGTAGCTTGATGTTCATCGACAACATCTCTGCTCCGAGTACAATTATGCTTTAACACAACATATGAAGCCAAAAGGAGATACTATGTAGTACTCCATCCGTTCCAATTTAATTGATTTGCTATCCACCCACATGTGGTGGATAGCAAGTCAATTAAATTGGAACGGATGAAGTATGTATTAACTATTAAGGAGTTGGCATTCGGAAGTTCACCACAAATTACCAAGGGTTACAACCTTCTGGACACATTAAAGAGAGAGAAAATAAACCTAATTTTCAGATACATGCTATAGCAGTATAGCATCAGGTATTTCTAGAGCACCATAAACTGAATCAAATTGACCTGAGAGCATGATGTTCGTGCATCAAAGGTCAAACCTTTTAAGAGCTATGTTAACTATAAACAAAAACAACAAATTAACTTTAAACGTACAAGATGACACCCAAAAAACATACACAAGAAAAAACCTAAATTCACCAAAGAAATATATGAAGCAGTATGGAGTTCGTAACTAAGGAGCTTTGGCCATCCATAACTTAAAAGAGTAACGAGACAGCTCAATAAAACATTGTTCACAGTAATAAAACATAGCGATTATACTCATCTCAACTAGGAAATTCACTACCAATCACAATGACCTACTCGAAGATCACAAAATTGTCCCAAAAATTAAGGTAGAGGGATAGTAAACATTACTTCCTCAGTTTATGTATACAAAGCCAATTCGTCTTTCTGTGCCCAACTAATATGAGTTATATGTCACCAAAAGTATATCATCACTTGTTTCAAATGTGAAATTAATGATGTAATTTTTGTTACATATAATGATATAACTCACACTTCATAGGTAAATTTAATAACCAAAGTTAGATCTAAAATATGAAGTGGCCTTGTATGCAAAGACGGGGAGGGAGGGATGACCACAAACAAAGGGAAAAGGGAAAGTAAATATTAAATCGAGTTCACATGCATACCATATAGTATAACAGTATAGCAGAAGTTAGAGTTCTACCTTTTGCAATTGAACCAAATGACCTGATCACGATTACGCATCAAAACTGAAACTAGGTAACAAAAAACCTTATTGAGATACCAAACTACGAAAAATAACTAGTAGTGACATACTATGAATGATGAATGTATAAAGAACAATGCATCCACCAGTAAAGCATAGAAGCATAAAAAACAGACACAACTACACACGTCTACAATGCATAGAAGCAAAGCATTAAGAAGTCAGTAAATCTAGTGCATAGTAACACCACAAGAATACTAAACATCTACCAGTAACAGCATAACATCAGCTGCAGCATCCAATAGATTCGAAACATTACAATTTTTTGAAGACTGGTAGGATATGATGCATTTACAATAGGAAATTAAGCAGCAATAAAATCCTATAATTAGACGACACATTAGCATAATCAAAGAGTAGCCACACATGATGAACCATCCAACAGGGTCTTGGTAACTTAAAAGGAACTTCATGGTCATCAAAGAATACAGATGATCAATATGGTTGAGAGTAGTAGTAACTAGATGGAAGTAGAGTAGGGCTCCCACACTTGCCCTTGATCATCGGCCCATTTTCTTCCTTCAGAGTCTCCTGCCAGCTCCATGGACCCTTGATCATTTTGTTGGCCTCGGCTTCATCATAGTCTAAGGGATCCAATTCCAAAGACGTCAAGGATATCTGATTCACCATCTCCATCATCATGATATACAGGTCATGGCTCACGGTGCAGATATACTGGCTGAAATCACAGGAGATGAGGTCCGGAATGTCAGGGCTGCCAAAACAGTAGGACGCCTGGATGATGTTATGCCGCATGTTGACGGCAAGCATGTATCGTATGCATACTGGCAAGAACTCCTGCTCAAACCGATCCTCACGGTACTCGCCGAGCGCGAAGTAGATTACATTCTTGTCCACCGTGCTAAGGAGGGGGTACATGGGCGTCAAATCTTTTGGCAGGTCATCGAATCCCTGGAGCCCCCACAGAGTCTCGAGGCGGAGCTCATACTCCAGCTCCCAACCCATGCCGTGGCCCAGCAGCTTCCAGACAGTTACCATGCGGTCCTTGAGGTCGACGTGCTCCAGGAAGCCATCGATGGAGACGAACCTGATGGAGTCCTGGGCGAACCCCATGGTGCGGTAAGCTTTAGGCTCCGCTACCCTGCTGCGAAGGTGATCCGCGCCATTGACGGGAAGGGGGATGAAGCCGAACTCCACCGTGTTGTCGTTGCGGTCGTCATTGTTGTCCAAGAGGGCGTCGTAGCCGTAGTAAGTGACGCCGCGCAGGAGGTCCGCCCAGTAACCGTGGCCGTCGAACGAGAACACCCTGTCGGTTCTGTACAAGTTGTCGAGGTACTTGTCCGGGAAGATGGCCTTGACCTCGGACCATGCCGGAGATGACGAGGTGGGCCGCCACAGCAGCAGAGCATCCCGCAATCGCCCGCTTTCGTACAGCTTCCCGACGAGGAGCAGGGCGTAGTTCGCGGACTCGTCACCGCCATGGCGTGGGCTCGCCACGAGAACTCGAGCGGTGAGGCTTGCATACCTCCAGGAGGGGTGCTGCGGCGCGGGGATCATGTGGAGCGACCCTTTGATGGCGTCGTAGACGAGGTAGACGTGCTGGCTGAAGTCGTCGGGGAAGGTACTCTTGAGGACAACGATGTTCTTGTCGGCGGCATAGAGGCCGGTGAATGGGCTGCCTCCTCGAGGCCCAGGCAGGATAGTCCCGGCGGCGCATCGGCGAGGTGCACCCCGATCTGCATGCTCTCAACTATCTTGTCGGCGCTGGTGTGGTCTGAGAACCCGGACGCCTTCTTCTCTACGCACCTGAGGATTCTGAACGGCTGCAGGGCGATCTGGTCATCCAGATCGTAGTCGTCGTAGTCGGTGCGCACGCGGTGGTCCAGCAAGCAGCCGGGCGGCAAGCCGACTCCCGACATGGCTGTTTGGGTAGTGGATCTATGGAAGCGGCGGCGGCGGGTAGAAGGGGGACGGGGAGGGGCGGGGCGGCGTCTAGGGTTCCGGGAGAAGAACAATTTTAATGAGCTGTCGAAGGAGCGGGGGGAATCGTCGTTGGATGTGGGGGACGGGATCGTGCAACAAGCGGACAGCGGCCATCTGGACCGGACCGGCCCGTCTAGGCACGCGCACGCGGAGGCCCTTTTGTTAACGGGTCATACGAGGTAAATATTGAGTTCATAAAAATTGAATTCCTTTTGGAAAAAAACCTGGTAAGAAAAAAAAAAACTTGCTCAACATTACAGAAGGAAAAGAAAATTACGAATACTACAACTATTCTCCCAGTTCTTCTTCACCTAGATAAATATAGTTTGGAAGGTGGATATCTGTGGTGTGTTGGGCTCTCCGTCTCGCTAGTTCCCCATTTTTTCATGATCTTTAGTGTTCTCACATATCACTTGTGAGATTGATTCTTCTCTCGTCAAATATTTCTCCAGCTACTGAAAGCTAATTTCGATGATACTATGCTAATATGGAAAACAAAGGATATGTAAGTTTTTGGTCATGACACCACTGTAACATGTTTAAGTCATCATCAGCTCGATCTTGATAGCTGACTTTGGGTGGAAATTTCCCAAGTTCAGAGAAAGGAGGACGAACCTGATGTGTTCGAGTGGCCGTGCGCAAAGAAGGGCGTGTACACAGCAAAGGACACCTATGACAGGCTCTGTCTAGGTAGCATCCGAGATAGACTTGCCAAGCCAATTTGGAGATCACATGCGCCGCTCAAATGCAAAATTTTCTGGTGGCTAGCAGGTACCGCTTATGGACTTCAGATCGACGAGCGCGGCATGGTCTACAGGAGAACCCGAGTCCGTGCTACACTTGTTTGCAGGATGAGGATAATGTCGATCATGTCTTGATGCGTTGCCCTTATGCGAGGCAGGTTTGGCATGGGTGCTTCCAGCGTGCGAGGCTTGCTTTGGAGGTGCCGCATCTTGGCAGCAAACTGGAGGAGTGGTGGTTCAGAGTGCGAGCGGGGGTGAGGTCTGTGGACCGGCGAGTTTTCGATACACTAGTGATTCTGATCGCGTGGCGCCTATGGAAGCAAAGAAACGCGAGGACGTTTCACAATGAGAGGGAGCAGGTCGGGCCGGATGTGCTGGTCGACCTGATCGGAGATGAGCTAAACATGTGGAGGGTTGCGAGAGCGGGAGGGAGAGAACCGTGACGCGAGAGTAGGCTTTAGGTGTTGGAGTGGTGTTGGAGTGAGTTTGTTGTGTGAGTGTGGCTGGCCTTGCTGTACGCAGCAATGGATCAGTTTTCTTGTAATTATTGCTTTCGCCTTCTGTAAAAATAAGGTATGCCATTTTGGCATACTCGCTAAAAAAAAGCTACATCGCTAACTTTCTACCACCTGAACTGATGTTCTTTGTGTGGAGCTCGAGGTAGAGACGGAAGAACCAAATATCTTTCACAACACTCCTTTCTTCTTTCTTGCACTTAGTGCTGGTGGAGGCCAATGCAGCCGAATTTCGGCATAATTTTGATCGTAGTTCCACAAATTACGAAAAGGCTAACATCAACATTAGTGAAATAAGTAGAATAATATACTGTTGCGGCATCACTAAATAGCATGAAACATTACATAACCCGTCAAGTCTCACCCTAGGATCCAAAAAAGTGCAAATTCATAACAAAGAGGAATTTCTTTCCAATATTTTAAATATTTACTTTTCATGGAAATAATAGCATCACGTAAAAACTTTCAGGTGAGTGCGAATTTTTAAACTGCTATGCAGCATTAAAAAAGATGCACGATAATAAACCCCCATACAAAGAAACGGTTGAATCATTAAACAACTCCCCAAAACACTTGTCAATACTTCAGCAACCTGACAATCATCAGGAGTGATTCGGGATGTTCCGTTCCCGATATGGTAATTTGCATTAATAAAACCAGAAAAAGTAACTATATAAGATAAGAGCATCTCTAACAGCTGTCCTAAACTAGGCACAACCTTTTTGGTTATAGGGCACTTGTTTTAGCGTTTTAGGGCACCAAATTTTTTCTGCTTTACCAGCTGCCGTATAATAGGACACCTCCTCTCCAACAGCTGCCCTATTTTAGGGCAACGCGGCCGCGCCCCTCCATCCATCTTTTTACACATTTGCACAAACATATCAAACAAATAATATGATAAATGATCTAAAATAAATTCAAACAAGTAAAACTTAACAACACAATACAAATATTTCATCAAATGGTTCATCAAGAAACACACAAATAGTTCTTCAAATTATTCATCTCACATACAACAACACCGAATCAAGTACAAGGCCTTGATCTTTGCCTTCCATTCCATGCCCACCACTCCTCAATGAGATCCTTTTGAAGATCATCATGCACATCGGAGTCTCGAATGTCGTGGTAGGACTCAAGAAAGCGGGCAAATCAGTCTCCACCTCGCCTTGGCCGAACCGGTCGGTCCATCAACTCATAGGTGCCATAGACAACATTTTGGCCACGCTCGTTGTCTATGATCATGTTATTCATGATCACACATGCATGCATGATGTACCAAAGGATATCTTGATCCCAAAACCTAGCCGGTCCTCTCACAATTGCAAATTGGGCTTGTAAAATCTGAAATGCTCTCTCCGCATCTTTCCTAGCCGCCGCTTGAGCATTATGAAAATCAAGTTCCTTCTTACCCTTGGGGGCTTGCACCGGCTTCACAAATGTCGCCCACTTGGGATAAATCCCATCCGCAAGGTAGTAGCCCATCTTGTATGTCTTGTCGTTGGCTTGGAACTCCACCGGTGGTGACACTCCGTTGGCTAACTTGGCAAATAGAGGAGGCCGTTGGAGGACATTGATATCATTGCAAGAACCGGGCATGCGAAAGAATGCATGCTAGATCCAAGTCTCATGGTCGGCCACGACCTCAAGAATAATGGTGGAATCCTTCTTGTGCCCTCTGAATTGTCCATGCCACGCTGCAGGACAGTTCTGAAAGTGCATGTTACCCCCATGCGTGGTTTTGGTAATTAATGACAATCCTTATGGACTAATGTTTGCATTGAGATATTCTTGTAGATCTTGTCCATAAGAAAAGATTGGAGTTCATGTGTTGGACTCTAGAAGATTGCACGATGACCAAGGTTCTATCCAATGGTTTATATGAAGAATGGTCATGTGAAGAGTTGAGCTTATTGCAAGCATGGCTTGGAAAAGAGGATTGAGTGAACATTCATGTTATCTCCAAGCCATCATATATATCAAGATAAGAAGATGAAGTGCAAGTGGATTCATGAAGACGGAGCTTAGCAAGGCTCTCCCATCCCATCATGGTGTATGGGGGAGTATTTGGAGAAGTCTTCATCAAGCATGTGCTAGCAAGCACTATCAAGAAAGGTGTTCCAACTTGAGGGAGTCGAGATCGTCATCATCTAGCTCAAGTGGAATGCGCAAGGCAAAGGTATGATCTTGATAGGGTTTCTATTTTACCGGTCTCATGGTGTTAGTGGGAGACCGGGTTTTAGGATAGACGGCGTACTATCAAGAGGGGCCCTCAAGTGAGTAACTTGATCGTATCTTTGTGGAGAGCTCAAACCTTTGCATACTTGGCATATCATCTTTCTTGGTTCTTATTTGGCTTTTATCCTTGTGAGAATTTAGAACTTGTGTCCATCTTCATATCAAGCTCTAGTTCATCAAAAACGGATTTCATTCGAATATCTTGTTGCGCTTTTGATGTTGGAGGTTTTACCGGTTTGTCTTTTATAGAGAGGTCAAACTCTCTCCTTGTGGATTCCTCCTCACATGATAGATTTTGACGTTTCTCTGTATGATCTTGTAGTACTCTTCGTTGCGAGTTCAACAAGACCAAGATCATCGAAAACGGAGTCCGGACGAGAAAGTTATTGGATTTTCGTCTAAGGACCAGCTTCTAGCCAGTTTTGCGAATCTCTATCAAAACCGGACCTTTGGGCCGGACTATTTGATTTCTGGGCCAGATATTCCGGGGGGCCGGACATTTCATTTCTGGGCCGGATATTCCGGTCCCAGTTTTCCTGCAACGGTTATTTTTTCGTGGGGACCTATATAAGGCCCCCCCCCCCCCTCTTCACCAAAGTGACAAGAGCTTCCAAGCACGAAATTTCCCCCCATTGTTGACCTCTTGAAGCTTTGATTTTTCTCTATTCCTCCATGATTCTTGCCTCAAATCTATTATATATTAAAAGTAGATGATGGGCTAACCAGAAATTAGAGAATTAGGCTAGAAATTACCACAAAATCAAAAACATCGGGCCGTCTATTTTAGATGAGTAAACCACAGCCGGTTGATTGTGATAACTGAAGTTGAAAATTACCCACCAATGCCATTATGTAAATACCTTTTCGTTTCCTTTTCCCGTGAAGGCAAAAAAAAAAACATAATAGAGCAAACCTAATTCTATGCGAAGGAAGGAGTCCGTACATCCGCCATATTCTTTCCAGCGATCGAGGGAGGCAACGGAAAACGGAAAGATTATGCAGCGCTGGCGATCCACGCCCCTGCTCCCAGGCGGCGGCCAACTTTAACTATACAGCGCCGGCGTTCCATGCTGTGAGATTTATCTGTTTTCCGTAGCAGTGGTGTACGTGCTATTGCAATCTAGACCTAGCAGCTACCAGACGTCGATCTTCAGATCAGCTGCGTCATGTACGTACTATAAAGAAACCAGCAATGCCCGCTGCAGACCATACGTGAAGTGGGCGCATGGGCCTCAAGCCAATCGGTGCAAGTGCAATCAGATTCGTACAACCAGTAAGGTGTAGGCGTGTAGATACTACACGAACTTCCAGGTAACCCCAGACCATAGTAAGTCCGTTGGAGTTCTGAATGACCACTGAGGTTGAAAACATAATCTGCCGAGCTAACACGCGCCATGCATTCTCCTGTCCAGATTCTATACATCAGAGCAAGGATTGAATGGATCACCGTGTGGTGCTGTTAATTAATAACTAAATTGGAACTCCAAGGTAATAACTTTTCGCTTCATGTTAATACTAAATTAAATAGAAACTATTGTATTTTCTGCGACATGAGATTGCAATATGTTTTCATATTATAAATTACTTCCTCTATCCCGTACTAACAGTATTTTTTTATATGTAGATTCGTACAGGGTAAAGTTGAGATGAAATTATTCTAAGGGCTCATTTTCAAGTTCCTTTAAGCTGAGGAAAATAGGTTACCAACTGCCTATTAATTTGCTCCTGATGCGTGCAACCAAGCTGAGCTTAATGTAAAGCTAGCTAGCTTGATACGTAATTGATCTGAGTTAGCTTTTCGGCGCGGAGTCACCATACAAGGAATCAACCTACCAGTCTGTGTTCAGCAATTGGTCCGGTACGTCGAATTGGGAATATATTACAAATTCTTACAATTTGAAGATTACACATATCTGATTTTCCAGAAGCTATTACAGTGATGTAAATTTAAATTTATGTCGGAACTACAAGTTAGAATACTACAAAGAAGACCAGTTGTGTAGGCAAATATTATTTCCCCCAAAAAAGTTTATTGCTCCTAGATATTTATCCTGTCGTGTGATTTTTGGGTACATGCATGCATTTTTTTTTTAGGGGTAGGGGTACATGCATGCTAATATGATATTTTTGGCAATGGTAGGTTTCGATATGAGGAGAGATAGGACAAGGCTCATATGCACATGATTTTCCTGTTTTGCTGCAAGAGCATGAAGAATTAATCATGCTGTACTAGCTATGTCTGATAAAAAAATATTCGTTTACTGGAACTGTTCGATCTTATATAATAGTTCACATATGTTATATCTTGCTTTGATTTTGTTGGTAAATGGTTCTAGGTTATCGAAAGTAAACTTGGACAGGTACGTCATCAGAATATCTTTCTGTTTGCTGTCAATAAACTTTTTTGTGTATTTATCTTATATGTGTTTTAAATAACAAGCCCAAGCCTTGTGCTTGGATCGAAGGTGCCTGCCCGTCTTAAGCCGGGTCGTCCGCCGTGGTCCTCCAACAGCAGTACATAATGCTCCATTTTTAGACGAGGGAGTACGGAGATATGATTTTGGTGAAATTATGGAAGCGGATAAAAAAATATTTGGGGCAAGAAAAGAGAAGTGGAACGGTGAGAAATTGGGAAAACGAGGACACTTGAGGGAAGATAGGTAAAGGAAGGTAAAGGAAGATAGGTAAAGTAGACAATTTGCGAATGAACCAATTGTGACAACGAAACCAATTAAATCGAATCCACATAGGCCTCTTAGACCATCCACTGTGTAGCCTCAAAGCAATTCAATAACCCAATTGAACCAATCCCAAATAAAGTAGGAAAATTATTGGTTCAACTCATACAGATATAATAAGCTCGCGGGAAAAGTATTTTCCTTTCCTACCGATGGGGTCATACCTACAGTTTGGTGTGGTTCGGTACGAAGTAGCCAATTTGCGAGTGAACCAACTGTGACAACAAAACCAATTAAATCGAATCCACATAGTGCATGGACTTACTACACTTATGCATTCCATCTCACCACAGGCGCGCTTACCCACACAGTTTTTGGATATGATTATTTTTCTTTTTTAATATCAAATTGCATGTGCTAGGCAAGAATATTTTTAGTATATGGGTTTTAAGAGTTAATAGGCAATATTAACCATTTAATAATGTTTAACTCAATTGTAGTTTGAAATTAAAAACAGCAAAAGAAACATACAAATCAAACGATGATAACTGATTTCCGAAATGGTGATATTGGATGCACATTTAGAGATAAAATTGAACTACCAAGCTAATCATGGATCGAGATTATTTAATTCAGTGCACATATGACTATGTGAGATACTAGATAAGAATATGATAGTTAAAAAGAAAAATATAAATTAGATCAAGATAAAAGTATGGATCACCACCAACAAAGTCCAGTAGACTAACACTTATAGTTGTTCGATTAAGAGACATAAATACATTTGTAGAAATAGTAGACTTTTATACCTTAATTTTTCCATCAAAAAAAATCCATAAACTACACTAGGTCTTTGCTTAAATTTAAAAAGTACAATTTTTTAATGGCTATTCGATTAGTTTGACCTATGTTACGAGAAAATTATTTTGTTTTTACATTGTAAAAATAATAATAAAATTAATTGCAATTTCAACAGCGTCAAAAATTTATGTTAGTTTATTACACAAAAGTATTTTCAAATCTCAAAAAATATACTTTAAGTTGCATTCATTGGATTATATACGATCAGCTATTTTGTTCATTGACAGGTATAACTAAATTTTTTTAGTAATATTATCAACATAATTCAAATTATAAAAATAAATTTAACAATTGTATGGAAAGGCTCTTGATTTATTTAGTATTTCAAATCCAAAAATACAAATCAAATACCAATCAAGATGTTGCCCGCGCGTGCGCGGGCCCCTTTGCTAGTTAGAGGGAAAAGAGAGAGGAGATCTAGATCCACATGTGCACCAATCCATCTCTCCTTAAGTGAGGGGAACCCTTTGGATCTAGATCTTGGAGTTCCATTTGTTGAGTTCTTCTTTGTTCTTCCTCTCTTCTCCCCTCATAAGTATTAGTTATTTTTGGTGAGATTTGAGAGTGAAGGATTTGAGCACTTATGCTCTTGCCATTGCTTTGTGCATCGGTTTGTGCTCTCCACGAGGATTCGTGGAAGTTGAAAGTTTGTGAGCTTGTTACTCTTGGCTCTTTGGACCCTAGATGCCATTGTGGTGGTTGAGGCCTTTTGTGGTCACTTGTATCCATCCGAGAGCCCCCAATCCTTTTGTGGGTTGTGCCCCGGGTTGTTGTTGTAAAGGCTCTGGATTCCGCCTAGAAGGATTCCGATAGTGGAAGGTGAACCAAACCTTTTGTGGTGCGGTTCATCGGAGAATAGGGTGAGCCTTTGTGGCGTTGAGATCGACCTTTGTGGTGCCTCACACCTCTCCAATGAGACGTACTCCCCTAAAAAGGAGGAACTCAGGAATACATCCTCGTCTCCGCGTGCCTCGGTTATTTCTATAATCGAGCTTTTTACGTATACACTTTACATTGTGATAGCCTTCGTGCTTGAAGTATTCTATTGCTATCACTTTGTTGCTTGTCTTGCTTAGCATAAGTTGTTGGTGCACATAGGTTAGCCTAGTATATTTAGGTTGTTGGCTTGTTAACTTAAACACCTAGTTTAATTCCGCAATTATCAAGTCTAAACCAGAAAAGTTTTAAATCGCCTATTCACCCCCTCTAGGCGACATCCTTGTCCTTTCAAGTTCTTCCACCTCCAGTGCATGCAATCAATGGAACCGAGCAT
The DNA here is from genome assembly GCA_947311845.1 of Poa pratensis. Taxonomy (NCBI): domain Eukaryota; kingdom Viridiplantae; phylum Streptophyta; class Magnoliopsida; order Poales; family Poaceae; genus Poa; species Poa pratensis. The sequence goes on from CAMZMU010000073.1 coordinate 38,050,380, forward strand.
ACCTGAAAAGGCACAGGCCTTGTTCATCTCGAGTAGCCGAGCTGTGTCCTGAGCAATGGGTGCTTTCAAGTACTCGGGCCCGAACACCTCAACCATCGCCACCGCAAACCGCTTCACACACTTGATGCTCTGGCTCTCACTCATTGCCAAGTGATCGTCAACAAGATCTGCCGGAATGTCGTTGTCGTGTCTCGTTGCACGAACACCGGGAGTATAGGATACCCCCTTTTAGGTTTGGCACGGGGCGCGAAGGAGGCTGAGAATCGTCTTCTTGGGCGGAGTCTAGATCAAGCTCTCCTCTCCACGATCAAAGCATGCAACCAAAGGGACACAAGGAGCTACCCAGGTTCAGGCCGCCCGGAGGCTAAAAGCCCTACTCCTGCATGTCTGGATTGATGGGTTCTTCATAGTGTGGCTTACAATGGAACCTCCCGGACAGGGTACCCAGAAGGGTTTTGGCTGGAGGTAGAAGAAGGACAGATCCTGACCCGGAGGAGATCACCTTCCTCTCTACCTTCGCAGCCCTAGTCTAGTCTTGCTCTGGTTCTAGCTTGTGTTCGTCCTTGGTTCGACCTCTCCCTTCTCCGTGCCTTGGTCCTCCTTTTATAGGCTAAGGGGTTGCCACAGGGTCACGTGAGGGGCGTGAGGGACCTTCGGGGTGAAGGACCCTCCTCATCTAGTTTAGGAGGAGACGTGGCCTCTCCTCAGCCTAGCGCCTCCCTTGGGTTAGGTGGGAGCGTCCGCCTCGGGGTGGACAGGAGCTGACACCACCACGGGACGTGCTTCCCGCCCGCGCTGCCTTCGCCTTGCTTCCCAAGTTTTCCGTGGTGAGGTGGAGTGCTTATCCACAGGGACGTGGGGAAGTACCCGAGAGGGAGCCTGGCCTCCTGCCAGGAACTCGGGCTCTCGGGTCCTTCCTGGCCTTCTTGCTTGGTTCGGGGACCCGGAAGGTCCCCAGGACCGGAGCCCTTGGTCGACGTAGGCCTTGCGTGTCTTGACGGTGAACCCGCCAGCTTGACTTGAGTCTTGGTCTTGTCCATCTTCATCTTGGGCCCACATGGAGCAGACCCACTTTGGCAGTACTAGGGGAACCCCATGTTCCACTGTTGCGACAGTAGCCCCCGGGCATGGTCCCGGCGGCTTTTGCTCCAGCTGCCGGGGCCATGGTCTAAAGATAGGTCAAAGTGGGTCCCGGGCACCTGGCCTTCCTTGCTCTGCTCCGTTGGGGACCCGCCGAGTCGAGGTAGAGACGAGCCCCCGGGTTCCGTTGACTGAATCGCGGCGAACGTTGTGATTCACACGGACCCGTACTTATCTTGGAATCCAACGGGCGAAACGCGCAGAAATCGGCACGCCCCCTCGATCCCCACGTCCGTCGGTGTAATGGGGCCGCGACACAATGTGTGGGATGCCTTATAAGCCACGACTGGCTTCCACTGTAGCCGTTACCTCTCCAGATTCGCCAAAATCCCCAAATCACCGCCCAGGAAACTCCTTCTACCTGACTTCACCAATGGCCGCCCCGCCTTGGCCGCCGCCGTTCCTTGTTCTTGCCCCCAGCCCATGCCGCCTAAGCGAGATAGGACGGGAGTGAGGAAGATGTCGCAATCTACCGCCGAGAAGATGGCGATGGAGGCTTCCCTGGCCGAAGCGCCGCCCTCGATGGGGGTGACTCAGGCCCTCTTTTCTCCCAGCGAGTATGCGTCAGAGGAAGCCATCCAACGCATCCGCCAATCCCTGGCCGCGAGCTTCCGCGGTACTGAGGGAGTGGTGGTGCGCCCTGGGAGCGGTCCTCAACGAGAAGGGGAGGTGATTACTTTCCACGATTTCTCCGTCGTCGGCCTTCTTCCTCCATTCTCCGAGTTCTTCGTAGCAATCTTGGAGGCTTACGGATTGCACATGCTGCACTTGCACCCCAATGCCGTGATGATGCTTGCTACTTTTGCCTATGCCTGCGAGGCACTTGCGGGTGTCATGCCCTCGGTGGCCTTGTTCCGCCACTTCTTCGTTCCACGCCTGGGGAAGTCCAAGTGGATCGCTGGCGGTGTCTCTTTCTGCCTCCGGAGAGATGCGGCGCACCAGTACCCGGAAACATTCACCAAGGCCTCGGTTGGAGAATGGAGGCACAACTGGTATTTTGTCGAAGCTGACGGGACCAATCCCCACCTGATGACTCCATATTATCCAGCGGAGCGGTTGGTGCACTCGAAGGAGAGAAGCTCTCAAGGGGAAGCCCTGGTTCCAGTCATCAACAGGCTGGCTACGCTTCGTGCAAGGGGAGTGACAGGCGCCATGATCCTGGCAGACTTTCTTCGCAGGGGGATTGTCCCTTTGCAGTTCCGGAGCCGCCCGCTCTGGGAACTTGCTCAGGTGGGTGGCAGCCTTCCGCAGTCCAGGTTCCACTTGACAGAGACCACCATGGGCTACATATTGCCACGGGTACCCTTCGAGTTCCAGGATGAGACCGTGCCGCTGTTCGAGGATCCAGCCGCCGACGGTATCCGATCTTCGATGCCGGAGTGCAATGAGTACGGGGTGGCAGGTACCACCAGGATTGAGCCCCCGCCGGCCACCAAAGCACGCGAACTTTAGGAGAGAGCAAAAGGGGGCAAAGCCTTGCCCACGGGGACGTTTCCCTGAAGAACTTGGGGCTTCGGATGACGACAGCGACGAAGCGACTCCTCCAGGAGTACCTTGCAGGCGCGGAGGCTCTGGCGCTCCTTCCGGGGCGGCGACAAACCCGTCGGGTGACGAACTCCCAGAGCAGCCTGTGCCACCGAGCTCGCCGTCGTTGCAGGAGTTCGATCAGGTGTCGGAGGCTATCCCTCCTCCCCTTGCAGACATGGAGGTAGGGGAGGAGAGCCTGTCCTTGCCAGACCTCTTCGGCGACTTGGTGCAGACGAGATGGAGCTTCTCCGGATTGAAGAGAGCCCGCCGGTAAGTTTTGATGGCAACTGTCGTTGGAAGCAGAGTTGCTTCTCTTCTGCCGCCGTCCTGACTTCTGATTCTCATTTCTTTCACAGGAGCCCGACCCCGGATGGCCAAGCAAACGACCCCGGAGAGGCGAGGACGTCGAAGCGTCGAGCTCCACCGGCACCTCCGATGGAGGCAACTCCGAGCCCCCGAGCCCCCAGTTCGCCCCAAGGACCAGGGGGGTGGCTCCGGTCGTCGCAGACGAGGTGGAGGCTGTCGGCGCGAAAGGCCCAGGGGAGAGGCGCGACGTGGATCCCCAGGCGACTCTTGTACCGCGCGGACTCGCAGCAGGCGGGTACGTCCCCAGGGGCTCCACTCTCGGGAACGCTGACCCCCGCCGTGAACCCGGGAGAGTTGAGGAAGGCCCCGGGTTCTCCAAGACGTTCTCCAACGTCTCGGAGTTCTTGTCTTCTGCCCGTGCCGAACTGGCGCGGCTGGTGCCCCTGACCTCCGACAGCGGGGAGCACTCGCAGGCTCGCGAGCTGCGGTTTCCTTCTGGGGAGGAGGTTCTCAGCGCCCGTGAACTGAAGCTGGTGGCGGACGAAGAGCTGCTCTATGCTTGGGAATAGCGAGTGGCCAGCCGCGAGAAAGAGCTAGAGCGACGAGAGGCCGAGCTGGAAGATGAAGAGAGCCACTACCTTGGCACCATTGAGGAGCTCCAGATCAGAATGGAGCGGGACGAGGACCGCTTCGAACAAGGCCTAGAGAACGTGGCTAGCTGGGCTCGCAGCAAGGTCTGATGGCTACGTGTTGGTGAACCCCAAGAGGAAGGTTATGATGTAGACAGCAGAAGTTTTCCCTTGAATAATCTACCCAAGGTTATCAACCAGTAGGACTTGACGATCTATCGGAAGGTTGTTGATGTTGACTCCCCCTGGCGCTAGGGAGCTTGCACCAACGTGGAATCTGCACAGACACAAACCAGAACTTTGCCCAACACGAAACAGAGAGGTTGTCAATCTCTCCGGTCTTGCAGAAACAAAGAGTTAAACGTATGGTGTGGAAAACAGCAGGAAAACAGCAAGTAACAGGAAACAGATGATTGCAGCAGGTTGTGTAAACAGTATGAGGAAATTGGACCAGGGTCCACAGTTCACTAGTGGTGTCTCTCTCAGAACAGATAACTAGCATGTTGGGTAAACAAATTACAGCTGGGCAATTGACAAATAGAGAGGGCATAACAATGCAATACATGCCAAGATGTCTACTATGAAATCTAGTTGGGCATTACAACAAAGTACATAGACCGTTATTCCAACACATCTATGCCTAAATAATCCACCTTCAAGGCAGCATCCGCATCCTATTCAGTATTAAGTTGCTAACAACAGATTATTGCATGAAGTAAAGTGTGTAATGTAATCAATACAAGTGCCCTTGGACACTGCACCAATGTTTTATCCCTAGTAGCAACAGCACATCTACCATCTTAGACCTTTCTGTCACTGATCCAGATATCTAGAGACTGAACCCACTATCGAGCATAAATACCCCCTCTTGGAGTCACAAGCATCTACTTGGCCAAAGCATCTACTAGCAACGGAGAGCATGCAAGATCAAGAGCACATAGATAAACAACTTGAATAAACATGGTATCAATATTCATCGGATCCCAGCAAACACAACATCTAGCATTACAATAAGATGATCTTGATCATGTTAGGCAGCTCACAAGATCTAAACATGGAGGCACAAGGTAGAGAGACAACCATCTAGCTACTGCTATGGACCCGTAGTCCAGGGGTGGACTACTCACGCATCACTCCGGAGGCAGGCATGGTGATGTAGAGCCCTCCGGTGATGATCTCCCCTCCGGCAGGGTGCCGGGAAGAGCTTCAGAACTCCTCCGATCTGAGATTGACGATGACGGCCGCGACGGAACTTTTCGTGGAATATGATCGACCGTAATAGGGTTTTCGCGTCGCGGAGAATATATAGGCGAAGAGGCGGCGTCGGTGGCCGAGGGGGGCCACCACGCCATAGGGGGGCGCGGGCCCACCCTGGGCCGCGCCCTAGTGTGGCGTGGCCCCCTGGTGGGTCTGCTCCGACTCCCCTTTGGACTCCGTGATCTCCTCGTGATATTATTGACGATGTCTTTTGTTTCGTCCAATTCCGAGAATATTTCCTTAATAGATTTTCTGAAACCAAAAACAGCAGAAAACAGGGAACTGGCACTGTGGCATCTTGTTAATAGGTTAGTCCCAGAAAATGCATAAAAATGATATAAAGTATACCAAAACATGTAGCAATTGATATAATAACAGCATGGAACATCAAAAATTATAGATACGTTTGAGACGTATCAAGCATCCCCAAGCTTAGTTCCTGCTCGTCCTCGAGTAGGTAAACGATAAAAACAGATAATTTTTGAAGTGACATGCTACCAACACAATCTTTGATCAAATAACAATGTAATGCACATGATCTGAATGAAGTGATCCAAGCCAATGGTCTATAGTTTGCAAGCAAGTAAATAAAGAGTAAACATAAGTGATCACACAAGTGCAAACTTTCATGAATAATACTATAAAACATTTAGAGATATAATAGTCTAACATAATAGTTAGTTCACAGCAGCAATAATTTCAACATGAAAGTGTTTGTATCAACACAAAGGAAGATAATAGCTTCAGCTTTTGCTTCAACTTTCAACATGTATATCATATAGATAATGTCAATGCAAAGAATATGATCAACCAAACACAAAGTTATGTAAAAACTGTTATACTGGAGTTGACAATGATGTTTGCTTAAGTAGACAGAAAGAAGTGGGAAAACTGACTCAACATAAAAGTAAAAGAATGGCCCTTCGCAGAGGGAAGCAGGGATTAACATCATGTGCTAGAGCTGTAGTTCCCGAAGGCATATAGAGAGCATAAAATATTGTTTTGTAAGGTAATGGTGTATACAGGTGTCAACAAATCAGCAAATAGGCAATACTCTACTTCACTAGTTGATCAAACTTTACAAGAGCGGCTCCCATGAAGGACGTTATTTCTACCAGCGGGCAGATCATCCCTCTTCTCTTTTGTTTACACACTTGTGAACATTGCTTGACTGACGAATCAGGGGCAAAAAGATGTGAAGAGAATTGTTTGGTTAAAGTTGTAATTAATTGGGACTGGGCACCCCGTTGCCAGCTCTTTTTGCAAAATTATTGGATAAGCGGATGTATATGCCACTAGTCCAGGTGTGTAAAATTTGATCAACCAGGAAATAAAGACCACCTATCTACGTCCTTATGAGCTTTTCAAGTAGTGACACAAAAAGGAAATGTAACAGTTTTGAGTAGTTAGTAGATAGCACATGAAGAAATTTACTTGGAATGGTGAAAACACCACATAATAGGTAGGTATGGTGGACACAGGTGGCATGGATTTGGCTCAAGGTTTTGGATGTACAAGAAGCATTCCCTCTTAGTACAGAGTTTAGGCTAGCAAGGTTATTATAAGCAAACATCATTATCAACTGGAATAGCAAGAGTGTACATAAAACACAAGGTTTGACGAACCATAGACTCCCACTGTCTTCCTTGTTAACACATAGCCTTCATCCAAAAATTATCTAGACTACTATGGACTTCCAATTATGCAACAGATTATTATAGCAGAAAATCCTTATAGTAGTTCTTCATTAATAGCCATTACTTACATGATGCACAAGCTTAAACATTAATTACTTGACAGCTCAAAACAATTGGCAAGCATCAAATTACTCAAGACAACGATCTAAAAAGATTCATGTAAGCATTTTATACCACTACCACATGCATAGCATTTTTCTGGTCCAACCAAACACCAATCAACTTATTTGACAACTCTCCAAACAGATATAAGTGAAGCAAGAGAGTACTTTCTTCAAAAGAAACTGAAGCTCTAACAAGAGATACATGAAAAACTGAGAGCTAACAGCAATAACAGCAACTAGACAGGAATACTCAACAAGTATAAGTGAAGCACAAGAGTATTCTAATGAAAAAGTGGAGCGTGTCTCTCTCCCAAACATGAATACTAGGATCCAACAAGTATAGCACAGCAAACAAAACAAAACAAAACAAACTGAAAACAAAAACACACTGACGCTCCAAGGAAGAGTACACTAGCATGAAGCAATAAAAATATAGCACCATTAGAGATGACCTGATAATTTGTAGATGAAGAAGGGGATGCCTTGGGCATCCCCAAGCTTAGATGCTTGAGTCTTCTTGAAATATGCTGGGGAGGTAAGCCTCCCCAAGCTTAAGCTCTTCACTCTTCTTGATCATGTAATATCATTCTCCTCTATCAACACTTGAAAACTTCCTTCACACCAAAACTTAACAGCTTTTCTCATTAGCAGGTTAGTGCACTAAAAGATAATACTTCAAAGTTCTAGCAAAGACAAAACTCACAAGCCAACTATTTTAAACATTAGCCACTGTTACTAGGCTCAAGTGGGCACTTTTACACGAAAAGAAACCACTTAAAAACTTGTAAAAGAGAGAATGCAAAATAAAAGACAGAATCTGTCAAACCAGAACAGTCTGTAATGACGAATTTTTTCGAGGCACTTACGATGCTCAGATGAAAACTTTTGAAATAATGAAAGTTGCGTAACATCATCAGGAACATGCACAAAAAGTTTCAGCATTTTTCGATTTTTTCTGATTTTCTACTGAATTAAACGGTGACGAACAGCAATCTGTCCCAATGCAGTCCCGAAAATAAAAACCAACTTTGCATTAGTAACTCTCCTTGGCACAACAAAACAGCAAATAAAGATACAAAGGAGTTGCTACAGAGGTAAACAAGCATCCTTGACTCAAGAAAACAAAAATAAAACAGCAAATAAAAACATGGGTTATCTCCCAGAAGTGCTTTTCTTTAATGCCTTTGAGCTAGGCATGAAGAGATGCATCAAGTATTGTCAAGACCAGAAAATCCAAAACCATAATTTGTCCTGACACTAGTATCATGTGAGTATTTCATCTTCTTCCTAGGGAAGTGTTCCATACCTTTCTTGAGTGGGAATTGAAATTTTATATTCCCCTCTCTCATATCAATAACAGCACCAACAGTTCTTCGGATCCCAGCAAACACAACATCTAGCATTACAATAAGATGATCTTGATCATGTTAGGCAGCTCACAAGATCTAAACATGAGGCACAAGGTAGAGAGACAACCATCTAGCTACTGCTATGGACCCGTAGTCCAGGGGTGGACTACTCACGCATCACTCCGGAGGCAGGCATGGTGATGTAGAGCCCTCCGGTGATGATCTCCCCTCCGGCAGGGTGCCGAGAAGAGCTTCAGAACTCCTCCGATCTGAGATTGACGATGACGGCCGCGACGGAACTTTTCATGGAATATGATCGACCGTAATAGGGTTTTCGCGTCGCGGAGAATATATAGGCGAAGAGGCAGCGTCGGTGGCCGAGCAAGGCCACCACGCCATAGGGGGGCGCGGGCCCACCCTGGGCCGCGCCCTAGTGTGGCGTGGCCCCCTGGTGGGTCTGCTCCGACTCCCCTTTGGACTCCGTGATCTTCTCGTGATATTATTGACGATGTCTTTTGTTTCGTCCAATTCCGAGAATATTTCCTTAATAGATTTTCTAAAACCAAAAACAGCAGAAAACAGGGAACTGGCACTGTGACATCTTGTTAATAGGTTAGTCCCAGAAAATGCATAAAAATGATATAAAGTATAGCCAAAACATGTAGCAATTGATATAATAACAGCATGGAACATCAAAAATTATAGATACGTTTGAGACGTATCAAGGCCGAAAATGACCTTCGAGCCAAAAGCAGAGCCGCGTCGTCGCTAGGCAAGCAGGTCTCTAAACTCCAGAGCGAGAGGGAAAGGCGGAACATGCCTTCTCGGATTTCCGGAGAGCCAGGGGCGAAAGAGATAGCTTATCCGCCCGGATTGAGGCGATGACAGCCACGATTGAGGCGCAGAAACAGGCCCTCAAAACAGCTGAGAAGTTTAAGCAAGAGGCCACGGCTGGCCGCGTTGCCATGGAAAGAAAGATCCGGGAACTAGGCGATGCAAATGACTTCTGGAAGGACAAAGATGCGCGCATGACTGTCCTTCGCAAGAAAGAAACAAAGGAGCTGGCTGATGGGCGTGCGGCGATGGAAGCGTCCAAATCCCAAGCTCAGATTGCGCGGCATCAACACGAGCAGGTGTCCAACCAGCTGAAGGGAGTGCAGGTCGAGCTGGCGGAAGCAAAAGGTGTACTTGAGAAAGAACAGCGACGATTCGCACACCACCGCCGCGATGATCACAACATCTTGCTCCAGATGAACCACGGGTCCTTGGACATCGTGACGGAGTTCACGAACTTGGGAGTGCCTTCTCCGCCTGTCCACATGGCCGACCATTCCACTTCCTTCGCCCGCTATCCCGGTTCTTGAAGTTCGTGGCCTCGCTCATCAAAGGTATCAAGGAGCAGGTTAGCAGAGCCACTCGCCTTGCTGGGGAACAGGCAGTGAGGCAGGTGACGACCCAGTTTGTCACAGCGCTTCGCCAGCGACACCTGCAGCTCTCCTTGCTGTCCGAGCTGGAGGCGCCTGAACCCGGGACGCCGCTTCCTCCAGACGTGACCCGCCAGGTGGAGGAGATCTTGAAGCACCTCTCCCGAGAGGATGACCCGTGAACCTGTGAAGTCCTGAAAAGGACAATACCAGGGGCCGTGAACCATGCTTTTGTACTGATATTGCCAACTGGCTTATGAACTCATGCTTTTGAATGTAAATAACTTCTTCCCAAAGTATATAAGTTTTATCGTACTCGTGGGGACTTTACGCTCTCGGGAAGGATCCAAAGGTGTGATCGCTAACCAGCCGTGGGCACTCAGACTGATCTGAAGTGCGGACACAGGGCGCAACCCCCCAAAGGACCCACCGTTTCCTGACCGCACGGACCTCAGCCCACGACTCCACTTCTGTCGTGGTGGGATCACGGCAGATACCATAGGTATGGCTAAGATGGGGCCGAATGGTCGTTGGGGGAATCCGGGAGGGTTTATGCACTCAAGAAGTGCACAAGCAAGAACACGCAAGAAACCGCAAGAACACGAACGAGAAACCAAGAAACCAAGAACACAAAGCACACCACCATGTACCCTGCTTCGGGCCCTCTTGTGGAGGTAACACCCCTACTGCAGCACTATCCTACTTGTTGTATAGCTCTCGGTAACACGTACAATCTACTCCTCGAGCTGTATGATGATACAATGGTGAGAACTTGAGGTGGAAGATGAAGCTACACGGGGGAAGAAGGAACTCCGAGCTTGGATCCGAGGTATCTCAGGGGATTCCGAGGTTCCTCTCTCTTTGTCGATTTATGGGTGCCTCCTTCTGCGCCTCTCTCTTTTGCGCAGGAGGGGTTGAAGCCCATTATATAGGCCAGCCGAGTTACCGCTGTGCCCTTTGCTGAACACTGTTGCCATGCCTCTGCTTTGGTCATCATCGTACTCCTGTCAGGACAAGACATGGCCTGCCCATCCCCTGCTGCATAACGGCAGAGCTAGCATGTCTCCTCTGACAGAGATAGGACGTAGCCACGCCGTGCTACCTCGTAGCCTTTTCCCCGAATCTCGCGTGGTCAGCGGTCAGAGACGTGCAGCCCCGCCGAACCCGGGGCACGCCTCTGCCAGGCTTCGTGATAGACGCTCTCGTACCAGGAAGGAAGTGACAGGAGCATTGACTCCTGCCTGACGTACGGCACCTTGCCTTGGTTAGCTCGGCACGGATGTGTCAGGCTCCGCACCTCGGGTCTTGCGCTTTAAGATCTTTACCAGGTCGGACCTTACTTCCTTCCAATAGCTCCTCCTTCACTCACAGTACAAATCATAGCACCGAGGTAGTTAGGTCGGCTGATCATAGCTCGGATTATGAACCTCGGCCCATGCCAACGGGATACCTCGGACCCCTCTGGGCCAAGACAGGTCGGCCTTTATATCCTCCAGGTCAAGATGAAGATCGGACACTCCCAGGCCCGAACAGGTCGGCCCTTTCCGTACCTCGGCATATCTTTAAACTCATCTTATGCCAAGCCTTGACCCTACCTGGGGGTAGCCCCCCGACATTAGTCCCCGAAGCTAGTGCGGTCCTACGACCTCGGATGGAGGGCCGTAGCAGGTTCAAAATAAGCAAGGCACAACCTCTAAAACCGACCTCAAATATAGCTCTGTCGAGGTACTTCCCACAGACCATAATCTAATCCGAGGTTGATATGCAATTTGAACTTTCCGAGCTGTTTGACTCAGCACAATCTTGCCTCAAGATTTTTCGAGGCACGTGGCGAAGAATCTCTGCCCGGACCTCGAAATCCGGACCTTTGAAAGACAGATCCTGACCACACGCCGCCTTCGTCAGCCGGACCCACCAAACAGTGCACATGCGCACTCAAGTACTTGACCAACTTGACCGCCCATGACCCCTTGGTTCTCGCGCTGACCAGCACAGAAAATCCGGCGCTAGCGGTTGCCGTCCTGTGGCCCACGATGTGGCCGATCGTGCGGCCACAAACCGCGCAACCGCTCCTCCGCCCGCACACGATCCCACTCTCTGGTAACCGTGCGGTAGTGCGCAGTTACCGCATGCGGTTATAAATAGGGGCCCAGGGGGAACTTCTCCTTCTTCCCCACTCGCCCGCTGCTCCGTGCCCTCCGCTTCCAGCGCCGCCGTCGAGCCCTCGCTGGTGGCGTACACCGCACCTTGCGCCGCCACACCGCCGTTCTGCAGCAGCATTCCGCACCGCCGTCAAGCGCCTCGCCGCATCGAGTACGCGCGCTGTGCCTTGCGCCGTCGACTCGTCGCCAATCCTTCGCACCACCATCGACCCGCCATCTAGCCTCGATCTTCGAGTTCTTCACCGGTGAGTTCTTCGTTTCTCCTCCATTGCCATGAACGTGTTCATCCGTAATGATGAACTCGATGACCTTGATGAACCCGATGATCCACTCTCGCATTCTTTTAGCACTTTTAGATCTCAACTAGACTTGTTTCAGACGCGCCCGTAGCATTGTCCTCGTAGGTTTGCCCCGTGATGAACTCGAGTTTATTTTCCTTTTTAGCTCATCGGTAGATCTTTGCTAGTATCTCGCAGTGGTAGAAATGTGTTTTCCCGCCTAAATCCTTTAGCCCGGCTATCTCGAATGATCCGAGGTATTTACCCCGGCTATCCTGAACTGTCCGAGGTACTTACCCTGTTGAACATCCCTCTTCTGCAGGAAAGCGTCCACATGTCTTCTGCCTCGGATCACGCCGAGGAAGGAGCACCTGAAGAACGAGGTAGCTGGGAGGGATCTGATGTCACGGAGGTCGACATCAAGTGGCTCCGAGATTCACGGCGGATCCCGGCCAATCTCATCTGCCGGGTTCCGAAGAAAGAAGATATGAACCCGAGGTGGAATCCGGGGAGCGGGTCGTCTTC